>APFE030982810.1:61829-178353 GCA_000404065.3 Pinus taeda
TGCATCGGCATTTTTTAACTATATAGGCCTTTTTCATTATATTTTTAGCTTGTGGTGGTTTCCTCACCACCTTTTTTTTCTAAAATAGATGTCAATGGAAATCTAAAGAATTTTATCCAAATGCAGAATGATAAAATATAAAGGACATTATATCATCAACTGAAGCAACTTCTCGAACTTCATGGGACCCTCGGTAAAAATGAATGAAAACCCATCTGAATATATTATAAAAAGACCTTGGCATGAATACCTAGATGTATCTCTCCCTTTTGATTCACATGTACAATAGATGGTGTTTTCCTAGCCCCTTATGAGTTCTCAATTACAAATGAGTCTTTTATTCTCATAACTCGGTGCCGGAAAAATGAAGGAGAGCCTATTTATATGAAACCCTTGTTATGGAAAAACAAAGGAGAGACTATTTAGATGAAACCATTACGATTATTAGTGTTGGATATTGTTCCATCAAGTTTTCCCTAAGGCATTTATTATATAGAATCTTATTGGTGATTTCATTGTGTGTCCATTTCCGTTCTTATTCTCTTGCTGCAACAAGGCACAGGGTGCTTATGAATCCATTCCCCATTAATTTAGAGATTACATGGTCTGGATCAACAATTGGTGAGTTCTATGATCCTCCAAATGTGAAAAAGGTTGCTACCATCGGTTGAAATTCTGTGACATTGAACAAAATTTGGATTGCCCGTGTGTTTTCTATCAGTTAAGCTTTCCTATAGAGAAAATTCCAGGAGAATTGACATGTTCATAAAATTCTTTTATGAAAGATAAAAGTTCCTGGTTTTCGTGGGTATGTTTTTCTTTATGATATGAATTCTTCACCTCTGTTGAAAATCAAGTTCTTTCCAATGTTGTAGTGATCACTGACCTATACAGAATTACTCAATATTCTAGGATAAGGTAGGAGATATATCAACACATTATGTTTTTGTAAGTGAAATGATTTAGTGAATCTAGATGATGAATTGTGTGAATTGAATACAAACACTAATACAGGCCCATCTAAACCAGTGTGTGATATACATATTGAGGTTGCGCACTTTCTAGGTACACAATGCACATCTGAGTTCACAAAATGAGAAATATATCATATATTGAAATTCAAGAGATCTGTAATCAAGAACTCCCGGCCTTGAGGTGCATAAAAGGGAGGTCTAGATGGGTATGTGTTAGTTCTTGAAACTAAGAGCTCGAATACCATATTGGAGATCATCATAAAAAAATTTCATATATAAACTAAGACAAATATGGGACTGTTTAAAAGTATTCCATTTCAATGGAAATAATAGGTTTTTATATTTACAGCACAAGGGATTTCATTGGAAAATATAGGTTTCTGTATTTAGAGTACACATGATTTCTACAAATCCATTGCATAATTGTCTTCATAGGCAAAAGTTAATAGTACATTTAATACTAAAAATATGAAACCCAAATCTATTCCAAGCTAGATGCAAAACGAAGAAAAACAAAAACAAAACAAAAAACAAAAAAATTCAGAGCTAAAAAGGAGCTAAAAAGGTGAGATAATAATAGAAACCGATATGAAATACAGATCCATTCAAGCCAGATGAAAAATAAAAATAAAATAAAAACCCTGAATTTTCAGTGCCAAAAAAGTGAGATAACAATAAAAAGTCCCATACCAAACTATAGCATAAATTTGAAAAGACGATGAACATTGAGAGCCAAGGAAGAGGAAAATTCTTGGTTATCCCAATCCAGTTGTATTTCTATGCCCACATTCACTATGTTGGGAATACCCCTAGTTTTGTCCATTCACTGCATTGGTAATGCCCCTAGTTTTTTCCATTCTATTGTTTGTCTTAACATCGATGCTAGAGATAGCTTGTCACCAGTGTTGTTGTTGGAGATCAGGGGCGATTGAGAGAAATCCCACCTACAAACATATTTTCAAAGTGAATCCAAAGCTTGAAATGAAATTTGGTAATGCCCCTAGTATTGAGCTCGTAAACTATATGTGGTCAGAAGAAAATAATAGGGCCAGTAATCAAGTTCCTTCCTTCCTAAGGTTCTTGGCTAAGCAACTTCTTGCACAACCAAAAGTGAATAGCTTTGTCCTCTTCTCTTTTATGAACCAGACACTAACTTGTTGTCTTGTTTTTTTGATGCCTGTTTTTGCTTATTGTGTCTATCTCTGTGTCTCTATTATTTTCATTTATGGGTTGAAGTATGACGTCCTATTCATTCCTAGGAGCAGGGTTTATGTACCCTGTTCAACGAAAATAGATATTATGTTGCTTTTCTTAAACACATATGGTAGAGATAGCCCCTCACCAGTGTCGTTGCTAGAAATCAAGAGCGACTGGGAGAAATCACACCTGCAAACATATTTTCAAGGTGAATCAGGATCTTGAAATGTGGTTGCTGGAAATCAGGGGCGATTGGGAGCAATCCCACCTACAAACATGGCACCGAAAATATCCTACAATATGCAATGTGTTCAACTTCCATGGATCAGATAAGCACTCGGAAAAAATACCATCATAACACAATGGTATCGGTGTCTACAATCATAACTACAGACTTGAGACTGGAAGGTCAAAACTAATGAATAAGTGTAATCAACAAAAAAATGTATCGGTATCCAGTCTCAAAGAGACTAAGCCATTGGACAGAATCTAACCCCAGTGCCAACATAAACCCTAGGTGTTAAAGGGCACATGTTCTGAAGCTAAACAAACCCTTGTGAAAAGAATACAAGGGAATACATGAATCATCCAAAGAGCAGCGGTGCCGGCAGAAACTCCCCACATAGCAGCAGTTGTGATGTCTGAGGGCTGCGGTTGTCCTATTCATTCATAGGAGCAGGGTTTTTGTATCATGTTCAACAACAAGAGATATTATGTTGCTTTTTTTAAACACTGATGGTAGAGATAGCCCCTCACCAGTGTTGTTGCTGGAAATCGAGAGCGACTGGGAGAAATCATACCTGCAAACATATTTTCAAGGCGAATCAGGAGCTTGAAATGTTGTTGCTGGAAATCAGGGGCGATTGGGAGAAATCCCACCTGCAAACATGGTGCCATTGCTATAAATCGAGAGCAAATGGGAGAAATCACACTTGCAAACATATTTTCAAGGCGAATTGAGAGCTTGAAATGCAATTGTTGGAAATCAGGGGCAATTGGGAGCAATCCCACCCGCAAACATGGTGAATTGGGAGGTTGAAATGAAATTTAGGGTGGCGAGATCGACTTTTATATCTCTTATTTTTCATAATATTGGTGGCTAAAATATAGTCTTTATCTATTTTTGAATTTTTTTTGGGCGAACTATAGAAAATGGGTTTAATATACAAAATCTGCCCCTCTAAAATTCAAAACCCCTTAAATTTTGTCCATGGGCTCAAATTCACCCCTAAAATTTTCTATGGCCAAGGCTCATTACTATACTCTCCAAGCTTTCTCTAAGATACTCTTATCGGAAGCTTGGCTAACCAAAAGCCTCTCCAATGACTTATGAGGTACTATATATAGCAAAGGGTGGGGTGACCCTTCACATTCCCCTTTGTGATTGCCTACCCTCATGACTCTTCAACTACTCTATGATTGTTACATTCAACGATCAACACTTGAACTTCCACTTGACAAGATGTTACATACAATATGCACATGTACCCATGTGAGACAAAATAAGCTTGAGCAAGCCATGCAAGCTATCACTAACACTCGGACAGTTGTGTTAAGGCCAACTCTTCAACATCCTTGCGATGATCGATGGTGGCAAATTGATGCCAAGCTTGGTCGTCTGTGATGGTGTCTGCGCGCTCAATAGTGACATCCTGTTATAAGCGAACTCTTGCCTCTGTTATGTCCGAGTACACTGATATGGCTCCTCTTTCCAACTCGTCTGATAACATGTGCATCATCATCTTGAGTGCAGCTGGACCACCAACATATTGATGCACATTGTCTATGCTGGTCTCCAAGTGTGTGTTGGTGACCATGCACGTCAACTTGTCAAAATACATGTTTAGCTCTAGTCGGACTTGCTTCTTGTCTTTGCCTCGGTGAGTGTGCCAAACGGATGGGATCGCATGGGTGTGCACAATGACATTCGTGCTCCTAAACCCCCTTGCATGCGTTTGACGGCACTACTCACCCTTTCTGCTCCATGCCAGCTGCCGGATGGGTCCATAACCTGTATGGGCACAGTTTCATCAATCTGTGCATGTTGTGCCTCCTGTTGTACCTATTCCCGTTGCAGCTTCTTCTCTTGTCTGTGCAGCTCTTGTTCTTCCTTGAGTTGTCACTTTAGCACCTGCAACCCCTTCTTTGTTTCTCTGTCTACCTTCGCGTGATCCTCTTGTCATGTCATGGCCTCATAGACTCAGTCTCCAAAGTTGCTTTCATCACAAGTGGATCTACTTGAACTTGCAACTTTGCTCCGCCTCTGCACTCTCAACAAACTTCCCCTTGCATTTGTCACACGCAGGTGTGCTACCTTCTGTTGCTATTGATGGTGCTACTCATTGTGATTTCATTTCCATTTCATCTTGATATCCTTGTCCATGAATAACTTGATGTATTCATAGATAGGCAAATTCATAGACACTTGATCGACTGCATCCCCATTTGTGCTCTGAACGGTGTCTTCGATTGTGCTTTCCTAGAAGCCATTGTACATGTTCTACTAAGAGGCAGACGAACACTTGTGATACCTAGAGACATAGAAACACTCATGACAAGCAATCTGTCAGTCGAAAACCAAAACAAGCTAGAGGAATGACATGAATCATACCTGTGTGACTGTTTGTGAAGATTGCACAATTTTCAACAGGAGGCTGGAAGACTAACTGCCAAAACTGCACAAGGCACAGTCCAGGATATTTGGAGGTTGACTAACTACTGGAACTATGCAATGCACATTCCATCTTGGCCTCTTGAGGACTAAAACTGCGCAATGCGCAATTTCAATCAGCAGTGACATGCAAACCACTAAACTGCATTGCTTAGTTTCTGGGGCCATCAAGGCACTTCCTTCCAGAGTTGCGCAATGAAAGCCTAGAGGTCAGTGTTGGGCCAGACTTGCGCAATTTTTGGAGGGAAGGCACAGCCTTCACCTCCATAAATGCGTAATGCTAGTAGGGTAAGGCAAGGTCCGGGCCAAGGCAGCCTAGACCCGTCGACAGGCAACTAAAAACATGAGAAGTTTGAATGCATGCTAATACTGAGTGTAAATAAGAGTGAATGATCATGCATGGAAACAATAAGTGTAGGATTTAGAAAAAGGGAAATCATGCATTTGTGTGAAGTGAGTCGCCGCAACGGCGACCATCGGTGCAAAAACAGTGTCATGCATAAGACATTAGTGAGATGCGAACGAAAACTGAAACGGTGCTTCTACAAGCTAACATACATTAAAATGATAGCAAGCATTCATTTAAATCAAGTAGACAACACTCACACAAAGTGAAACACAAAAAGCGACAGAAACGCAGCGCAAGACATGAAAAGCAGACTTACCCTGAAACAGCTAAGCTGAAAGTGCCGAAGGCTCCTAGATGCAATGTGGGATGTCAGAGTTGTAAGATCAATGTGAGGAATGAGCTCTGCAGCATCCAGTTCATAAGTTTTGATAAGATCGAGGTTATGATGCGCATGCCACAAATCTAGGAAAAATGACACTTGGCGAGAGGTTTCTAAAATGAGCTTTGCATGTAACCTCTAAATGCTAAGAATAGATCCCCAGATCTAGGGATGCCTTTTGCATGCTACCTTTTTCTATTTCAGGAAGAGTATTCCATGCATGCAAATCAGTTTTGCTCAGTCCCGGAGGGAACCATTCAACCTGAAGGCACATGTAACAGCCTGCCTAACTAACAGAGGGATTTGCGCAATTTCTAAGAGGAATTGGGCTGGTTATCCTAAAGGGATTGCACAATTTTTGGGTGGAGGAGATGAATGCTACCCAAAACTATGCAATTTTTGAGGGGGAGTTGGGCTAGTTGTCCCAGAGGGATTACGCAATTTCTAGGGGGAGCAGGCAACTGCTGCCCAAAATTACGCAATTTATGGGCTGAGTTGCAGTGTTGGGCCTGATTGTGCAATTTTCCCAAGGAAGATTGTCTGGCTATTTTGCGCAATTTTGGAGCTCAATAGTCTTTCTAGTAGATTTGCACAATTTCTGGAGGGAAGGTTGGTTCCCCTCCAGAATTGGGTAATTTTCTGAGGGAGCTACTCAGCCAGCAACTAGCCCAATTCCGGAATGGTAGCCTATGAGGGGAGAGAAGCAAACTCATATGCACAGGCTAGCAAGTTGTTGAAAAACCAATGAACCCTATGTACTTGATAGTGCAAGGCATGATACTAGGATGGTTGGTAGGGAGGCTCCAAAACAAAGCTAAGGCAAAATTTTGGAGGGAGGTTGTAGTCACTACAACACTTGGCGACAGACTGGTAGAACTCCAGCTCTTTGAATGGACCTCGTTCATGAAAAACAAGTATAACACCTCTAGAAGTATTGTTCAATTCTCTGTTCGTCTTGGTTTCTGTCATGCGGAAAGAGTTATATTTGCGGACAAATCTAACCTCCCTAGGAGTCTAAGACTCTCTAGTGACAAACAAACCAAACAAGAGCTATCCTTCTCTAAATACACATTATTCTACGAGAATTCAAATGTTTTCGATCTTACCTTAGGTCCAACGCTTGTTGTAGCAGTCCAGCCTTGCTGATCCAGATGAGCTCCTCCTTCACTTTCAGACCTGCATACACTAACAAAGCAAACGATTACATAGCATCTGAATATTCATCATAGAACAAAGCATATCTATCATATTGACCAAGGAATACATGAAATAATTCATTAACAAATCATTGAGAAGAATGGACTTATTTGTATTAAATAATCAAAGGAACCATTACAACCTGAGCCTTGGTGTTGTGCAAGCTCCTCCCAGGGTCCAGCAAGAAATTTCCTCTACTTTGACAAGCTCACCCACTCCCAATATGGCAACAAGGAAGGATAGTGATCTCTCCTCACAAGTCAACAATGGAAGTCCTAATTCCAGCAGCATTTACCCTTTAGAATGTTCAGCTTTCAACCTCCCCTCCTTTGGCCCAAGGCCTGTATTTATAGTATTCTAGAGGAAGTTATTCAGTTCCAAAATCAATGGGATACTCCCTCTTTTGGATGGGGTAGCTCCTCTCTTGATGGGATAAGTTCCTCTATCATAGGGATGCATGAACCATCTGGAGGCGCTCAATACACGTCAAACACTCTTCTAGAAGGCTCTAGAAGTGACCACAAGTAACTTTTAAAAGATGAAACTCGCGCCTTTTGACCTTTACAGGGGTACGCACCCAACCTTTGGCTTACAGAGCGTACAAGTACGCAGGTACAGTGTGTTTGGAGTGCGTACACGTAGGCAAGGTAGAGAGAACCTGCGTACGCAGAGATAAACATGTTTTTAAGTGACTTTCTCTCTTTTTGAAGTTTAACATGAAGAGTAGAGGTATGAGGCTTGACAAGGAGGATAATATGACTATTGATGGAGCCATATTAACTGCAGATAGTCATGGTGACAAATTTCAGTGTAACAAGTCCTTCCATCATGAGGATGAAGAGAAAGGGAGAGAGCGGATCACCCTTCTTAAGGCCTCTGGAAGGAGAAAAAGTCCTAGAAGAAGAACCATTAATCAGAATTGAAAAGCTAGAATAAGTTACTAGGGCCATTACCCATCTTACCCAGTTATGATCAAACCCAAAAGCAATAAGGACCCTCCTTATATAAGTCCAATTAAACTTATCATAAGCTTTGGCTAGGTCCAATTGCATAATCATACCAGCCTTCCTATTGCTTGTCAAAGAGTGCACCACCTCATGCACTTGAATGAGGTTATTAAGAATTTGCCTGCCCTCCGCATAACCAGATTTCTCCTCAGAAACTAGAGTAGGAAGAATTGGTTTGAGTCTGTTAACCACAACCTTGGATATTATCTTATATACCACATTTCACAAGGCTACGGGTCTAAACTTGTCTGGAGTCTGAGCATTGTCCTGTTTGGGGATCAGGGAGATGAAGGAAGTGTTGAGCACCTTCAAAATAGTTCTATTCACCCTAGAATCTTCCACTACATTTAGGATGTCTTGTTTAACAATATTCTAACATGCTTTAAAGAAATCCACATTGAAACCATCAAGGCCTGGTGCTTTACCATTTTGCATTTCTTTGATAACCTCACTAACCTCCTCTTATTTCACTGGTCTATTGAGATTGAAATTATCCTCTCTAGTAACCAGTCTAGGAATATGTCCTGTTAAATCCCTGATAAAAAGCTCTCTGCCGGAATTGGGTTCATGTGCTATTCCATGAAAGTGCTGAACTAACACTTCTTCTATATCCTCATGGGAATTATGAAGATGACCTCCCTCGTCCTTGATCGAAGATATCCTGTTATGAGATTTGTTTTCTATGGTAGATCTGTGGAAAAATCTAGCGTTACGCTCCCCTTCTTTCATCCATTGAACTCTGGATTTTTGTCTCCAAAATGTTTCCTCTTGTTTACATAAATTCTCCTAGCCTTGATGGTGTTTTTTGGCTAGGTCATTTCTTTCTTTATCAAAGCCATCCTTGATAAGGGTTTGATTGAGTTCCCTCATTTTATCTTCAACAGCTTTTTTCACTTCAAAAATATTGCCAAATTCATTCTTGTTCCAATCTTTAAGTCTGAGCTTGATGTTCTTTAGTCTTTTGTGTAGCTGGAACATTCGTGTACCCTGAATGTGCAGATCTTCTGTCCACCATTTTGTAATGTTGCTGATGAAGTCTGGGTGGGTGAGCCAGATATTCTCAAATTTGAAAGGTCTGTTCTTGGGGGTACCAATGCCTTGAACCTCAAGTTGAACAAGCCAATGGTCCGAGCTTCCAAAGGGGAGAATTCTCGCTATCATTTCCTTGTTGGTAAGCATAAGGTCCTTTGAGATTATGAATCTGTCTAACTTTGAGGCTACTTGCGACTCTCCTCCTCTTTTATTGTTCCAAGTGAAGAGACCATTACTCATGTCAGTATCAACAAGCTTCATATTGTCTATAAAGGTTTGAAATGTTGAAGAGTCTCTGCTTAAAGTTCTGGTTCCCCCCTTTTTTTTTAAAGTGATTTGATCATGTTGAAGTCCCCATATAAGATCCATGGTACATCTATATGTCTGTCTCTAAGCTCCATAAGAGAATCTAGAAACCTGAGTTTATCATCCATTCTTTGAGGGCCATAAACATTCGTGACCAGATAGGTCTCCCTATCTCCCACCAGTTGTATAACCACTGATAAATAATTTCTAGATGCCTCAACATCTATTATGCCAATCTTTTGGGGGTTCCAAAGAGTAAGTATGCCCCCTCCTATATTATCTGCTCTGACTTCTAGAAACTCAAATCTATTGGGCCATTTGTTATGAATTTCTTTTATTTTTTGAATGGAACATTTAGTTTCCTGGATAAAGATCATATCCGGAGACTCTTGTTTCATTCTATTACTAAGAATTCTTTCCTTTCTTTTACTACCTAGACCTCTGATATTCCAAGATGTAAACTTCATTATTAAATATTCGTAAAGGAGTAGCTGGTTAGATCTTTCATCTTACCTGAATCTATCAATAGCTTTCCACATTCCATCAATAACTTGTTCTGTTTTTTCCTGCCTCTTTTCTTTCCTGGGTTTCTGGGTGCTAATCCAGGTGTGACTTTCATAGTTTTTACACCTTCATTGCCCTATCTTTCATTTTTTCCTTGTCTGTCCAACCCTTTATCTTGAGTTTTCCATAGGAACAGTTGTTGTATTCTATTGAACTCTTCTTACGGTAATGAGTCTACCCCACTCATGGCCCCCTATTTCAAGAACCCTTCCAAATCTAGGTGTTCCCTATCAAGAATCTCCTGCAGTTCATGATCCTCCAATTCCATCTCACTCTAGGTCATTTCTAGGTCCATCTCCATTTCTGCTTCACTCAGCATAGTCTCTTTCTGTTTGTAACAATCCGGTATTAGTGCTCTGTCTTCTTCTTTCTCCTTCTCCACTGGGTTTCCTTCCATAACATGATCTACTTTTGTTATCTCTTCTTCTTCTTCGAGTACTTGGAACCTGTTCAGGTTAGCTTGTTGCCCTTCTGTTTGATGTTGCTTTGGCCCCCTCTTGCCCCCTTTTCCTCTATGTGCCACTTTGTGAAAGCCTTCAGTATCTTTCATTATGTTTGCTTTGCTTATGTTCTCTGTTTTACTGAGAAGGCAGTCTCTGAATAGGTGCTCATGCTCATGGCACCTCCGACATCTGAAAGGAATATGTTCATAGTCTACTGTTTGCACCCATTCTTCATCAAAAACTTCCAAGATGACGTCATCCGGTAGAGCCCCAGAGAGATCCATCTCCACACATATTCGTGTGAAGGAAGTGTACTTTCCCCTTTTGGTGGCCTCAGAAGCTTTGACAAAGCGGCCTAATTTGTTTCCTATGGCAGATAACGATTTCGTTTGCCAGTAATCAAGAGGTAGAGAGTACAGTCTTACCCAAACCAGGACCAAAGTGAAGGTTTCTCGTTCAGGGAAAAAATTCATCATCCACGGTCGCATGTAGAGGCCTGCTGCTGCATAGAAGTATGGCCCTCCTTCAAACACCCTATCTTTATCCTCAATATTTGTGAAGACCGCAGTGAAGAAACCATTTGACACAAGATGTAGGTCAATGCTTCCTTTTGGTTTCCAGTTGTATTTAATCCATGTCTGTAAAGCCTTTTCAGTGGGCCATAGTCCCATGAATTTACAAATGATAGCATATGTCCGCATGTGATCCCTGTGCGCCTGCAGATCAGGATCATTTAAAACTACTCTGGGTGTGACCTCAACTTTGGGTTTACATGGCCCCTTTTGTGCTTTGTTTTTCGTTCCTTGTTCCTTGTCTTCTTCCTCATTTTCTTTATTGTTGTTATTCTCCCTTGACTTGTTTAAATCTTGCTCCTCTTCCGTATTCCTTATCCCTGCCCCTGAAGGACCTCTGATGCTCTCTAATGGTTTCTTTCCTCGGTTAGCCACTGCCTGCCTGTAGGAGGGAGTGGAGCTCCCTCCTTTGCGCACATCCATGTAGTTCTACACCTACGAACACCTGCAAACCCTAGCACTTCCCGTCAGCCGCCAAGCTCCCTTCTCTAGTTTCCATTTTTTATCCTCATTCATCTGTTTAAAAAAAAAAACTGAAATTTTGTCTTTATTTTCCATTGTAATAAGCATTTGTATCTCAGAAAGCTATGCAAAAAATACCATTGTGATTTATCGAAACTTGTCATATTTTATAAAAATTAGTATATACTTCAAAAACCAAAAAATTATGTTTTTAATATTTTAACTCTTAATTTTTTTCATGGTTAAGTATTATTATATCTTTTGTTTTAGATGATGAAAAATATAAATTATAATTAACTTCAAACTTGTCAATACTTGCTTCATTTGTTTGAGCTTATTAAAACTAATATAATTTATATTTTTGTTGATTATTAATTATTTCTTGATATCATTTGCAAAACTTTAGCAAATGGGGTAGCAAGCTAATTGGGCTTGATTGTGGGGAAACCTCCATATGTAGCGTGCTTGAGTCAAAGGCGATCTGGGATCGGTGACCTCCCGGGAATTCTTGGTTACCGAGTGCAAGCCCCAGTAGTGATGATTGACGCTATGTGATTCATTTCACTAGTTTCAATCCCACTTCTTCACCCCTGTGAGCATCACCCGATGCAATGAGTGTTAAGTGGACTATTCAAAAATCATGAGAAATTAATTAGTTACAACTACCTATCATCGAAATGGTCATAGATGAATGACTTACTTAACACAGTTCAATCCCAAAAGAATTATATCTAATATAGTGCACTGCGAAAACACCTCAATACTTAAATTCTTTAATATTTTAACTTTCAATTTTTTCATGGTTAACCATTAGTATATCTTATGTTTTAGGTGATGAAGAATATAAATCATAGTTAACATTAAGAACTTAGAACTTTTCAATACTTGCTATTATTTGTTTGAGCCTATATAATTTATATTTTGTTGATTATTAATTATTTCTTGATACAATGTACTTTTCCATGAATTTAAATACATCATATAATATTAACTTGTCATATTATTCTAGAAAAATAACCTTATTATCGTATTGGCGTATCCATCATTTCAAGTTTCTTTAAAAACTTCCAAAAAAATAAAATAAAAAAGTTTGGACACGTTGTCTTTTTGAATTTCCACTTGAATTCACGTACTACAAATATTGCAAGTCCTCGTAATATGAGAATTGACATCAAATTTAATATCCATACTTAATGTGTCCATATCCCACACTCTCCATAGTGCCATTTACATTTATGTCTCCACTCTTGACTCTACAAAACACCAAAACAATTAGTAATGGGTGTTATGGTAATAGGTGCAAATTGTAACCCAGATGCGGGTGAAATTCAAGAACATTAATGGCGAGACAAAGGAATGACGGCACTCAGCCCAGCCAGCTGATGGCCAGTGCACTATCCCATGTTCAGTTATGGCACCCACAGACTCACTTAAGGCGAGAGCAGGTCCGCCTGCAGGATGCCTTTAATGGTCGCTCCGGCCGAGATAAGGAAGCTGTTCGATTTAACATGGTGCCCATCAACCCCTCTGTTTGCCCTCCCTCCTTCAGCATTTGCCCGCTTCAAGCAGGAAACCCCTGCAGTAGAACTGTTACAGGAAAACGTTGTTGGCTTCTTTGTTGTCTTGACTTTGGAAATGGGTATCATTATTCCCATTCCAAGCATTGCCCTTTGAACCCTCTTCAGGAGCCCTCTGTGCATTCTCTGCTTTCCATCCAGGCACCCAATTATCCTGAACTTCTCTTCTGCCACATTGCTATGGTTCGTCACCGCATGAGGAGTCGCAGAGGAGGTAACCGAGGTGGTAGCGCTCGCTCTCAGGCAGCGCAAAGCGATGAACTACCACCACCACCTGCCTCTCCGCCTCCTTCTCAGGCCAATTCTCCCCCTCCTAGTCCACCCCGCAAAAAGTATCCTCACAATGCCTTCCACTCAACTCATTTCAAGTTCCAGAGCAACCTGAACCAGCCCATTATCACTGTTAATGTCACCATCATTTTCTCAGAAAAAGAAGAACAGCACAGTGCTCCTATGTGAAACTCTACAGAGCAACCTCAGGAAATTCGCAAAATGGATGTTAGTCATGGATCTGAGCAGCTCCCGACGGAAGAAGGCAGGGCAACAAGGCGTGGTGGACAGCATGCGGAAGGTGATACAGCAAGCGACACTCGGCAACCAGGTGGTAGCTCTCATGGAGCCACAATTTCGATGGCTATTGCTGGCAGCTCGAGTGGCACCCTTTAGGTGACAGAACCTCCAGGTGGTAGGGCGAATAACGACGTGGTGAAGGAAAGTGAGATCTGGTATGGGAACGTATGCCCCATCATCGAGGAGACTCCTGACCAGGACGTCCCAATGTGATGCCACGTGGACTCCCAAGTGCCATCTTAGAGTTTTGTTGCTGACTGGTTAGGTCCTGTCATTTATGGTTTTGTTTCTCGTTTACATGTTAGGAAATTCTGTCTTGTTTCTCAACTACTTCAGATGGTGATGTCTCAAGTCTTCATTCTGGTTTTGTCGATGTTTTCCCGGTCTTCTGCATGGTTTTTTGCAATGTTAGACTAGTTTCCCCAAATATGGGGCAGTTATGATACCCAGAAGGAACTCAGTTGTTCTCGGCTGAGGTTGCAGCCTCATTGTAATTTTATTTTTCTTTCCTTTTAATAGAATTAGCTTTACAGAGAAAAAAAAAAATGGGTGCAAATTGTATTGATATTGCAAACTTAGTGGCAAGATTAACTACAATTGTATGTTTCAATGATAACCTTAAAGAGAAAACAATAAACATTGAGAAAATCAAATGAAATGAAGTGAACACTCATTTTTAATGTTCACATATGCCAAATATTCGAATCTAACAAACTAACTTGTAGTTAATTTGTTGTATTGCTAATGTTATATATTGATCCTTCAACACTCACCTCCTAGCACATTAAAATGGAGTATTCCAAATCCTTTTAAAGGCTTCATTACATGTAATTAATGGGCTTTAATGCTACAATATGCCAATACCACAAGCTCAAAAACCACCACTATTGACTCTTTCACATAGTCACGTTTAATCTAACATTTTTGTTACTAGTATTAACATGAGCATACTATTGGTATCTAATATTTGGTTGTTTTTAGCACATCTAGTGACCTCTCGGTCACTTAGTATGTAATCCATGATATCCCCATTTACTACAATAAATACTTAATGAAAAAAATGTGTAATTAATACTTGAATATAAATTTCTCAAAAATCCATCAATCTTGAACATGTTGATCAAACTGATGGTAAAGATAATGTATAGTTTTGTTTTGTTTCATTAAGAAGGTGATTCATGATTTAACCATTAATAATAGATCTAATTTTTCTTCATTTGATTCTCATAATGGTTGTGTTTATAAACATGGTGAACTGAGCAATATTGAAGGATAAATTGTACCCACAACCTTATCAGCGTTACATATTTATGATTATGTCAAGCAATCATTAATAGAAGAAGATGTTTGTTCATCTAATGAAATGATATGTAATGAAATTTTTAGTATTTTTTATTCCGTTGTATATGAGAGTCATGTCGATTTTTCAAAACCACCCATATACGATGAATATGAGGATGAATAATTGGCTTCCCCTCACCATCTTGATTTAAATGACACCATTTTTATGAGTGTAAATTTGTCGCCATTCTGTTATTTCGTTTCTTTAGATAAATATGAATATATTAAGCATAATTATTTTACTAATTCAACATCATTACATAACGACGAACATGTTTATGATGACCATTTTGTGCTACATGAGGATTAAACCTTCGACCTTGTGGCTGTTAATATATTGAATTTTGTTAATATTTGTTTGTTTTAAAACTTGGACATGTCTAATTCAGTGGAAATACAGGATAACCATGAGGTAAAGATACACGAACATCCTTTTCATAAGCAGGTTGTTAATACTTCAAAATTCTTTCCACAGATGTTCATACAGGGCTGCACAATTTTGTTGAGACATGGATGAGTGAATATTTCGAAAGGCTTTCTTCTTGTTTTCAATCAAAAATGAGTGTATTCCTTGAGGGCTTGGTAAATTAATTCCTCCCCTATTTCTTTCAACAGTTAAATATGTTATTATTATTGTCAAAATGAAGCCTAAAGTCAAGAAGTTTGCCATTGACAAGATTTCCATTTGGTTACATTGGATTTTTTACTTCTTTGATAAATATTATCATTGATACACACTGTATATAAACCATGTACATAAATAAAATTTTATTTACTTACGCTTCTTATGTTTATAATGAATAAAGATGAAATTCTTTACGTCTTAAATAATACTTAGATGATGATAACCATAATGAAATACAGATCTATGAATCCCTAGTATGCACCATATTAAAGAGTTTTTTAATACATATTTAAAGACTTTGTTTGTAAATCAAGGTTGAGGGGTAACTATCTTTCAGAGGGCTCAAATCTTAACTTCTTTAATAATGTCAACTTCATATCGAACATTCCTCACCACATCTTTCTTCTCATACTACTTACACATGAATACCATTAAGTATCACATTAAGTCATAAGTGCTAGACCTATAACCATAAGATTTAGCTTTCATAAAATTCAATTGAAACTTTGGTAGGATTATTTACATTATAACCATGATGAGACCTTCCCTTATCACCATACTACCCTAGGGATAGGAACCTATGTTCTCTTGGGTGGGGCATGTTGGTATCTTCATCAAGGTTGTGGATGCTCGCTGGCAGCGAAGAAAGACCAGTGGTGCTAGATTAAAATCTAATGGGTAATCCTCTCATTGCTTCTGTTGAGGTAACTTCTGATGGGGTATGTTAACATCTATGCCAGGGCTATGGACGCTCGTTCGCAGTGGAGCAAGGTTAATGGTATTGGACTAAGTCCAATGCGTAATCTTCTCATTCTGTGAATGTTATATTTGCTAGATAAATTGAAATAAGGCCTCTAACACAAACAATAAATAAATAAATAAATAAAATAAAATAAAATCCAAAAATTTCCTCACCTTAGGATAGTGGATGACTCTGTCGGGGCTATAGACGCTCGATGGCAGCAGAGCGACATCCAATTCTGGAAACCCATGTTATGCACCAAAAAAGGAAACAAATCCCTAATGAATATCCTCCATATTTTCAATAAAATCTTACTCAAACGTGAAATTCATTCTTATGAATATTAATCAGTTCTATGATTTATGTAATTTCCTGATCATTAATTGTAAACATGTATGACTTATATATGGTGTTGAATGTTCTTGTGAAGAACAAGACATACTAATTTATGACCATGTACCCTAAAGCATTACAACAATTACTCTGATGCACTGAAGATACAAATAAATGTCTTATATGTATGTGAATAATAATTGAACTTGTTAATCTTTACGTACTAGGGTCGTATGTGAGTTATCTTTGCTTCATTCTCACTATTCATAAACTAAAACTTTAAGATGTGGATACTTTCCTTCTATTTCTTTATTTTTTAGTATTTTGGTTTCCTTGTTCCTCATGAATCGAATCCATGCCCAACTAAAGGCAACTAGTCTACTGTTCTTGGTGCCTCGTAGGGAGAAACCATCCCCAGTTGGAGCTAGATGTTGGTGCTTGATTTGACCCTCTTCAAATATTCAACCTTCGTAGGAATTTTCCTATTTCCGTCGACCTAATTTAACTTCCTCAGATCACATTCGAATCCTTATTGTTTACGCCTAGTCACATGAAAAAGAAAGAATTAATAAAATAGATCAAAATGAGATTTAAAGAACAAGGGATGAGGTTAACAACATAAGTGACAATATTTAAGAAACGTCGCATCTCTAGATATGCATATGTATTCTTTTATTATTTTACTATGGTTTAAATTTTATTTATCACATATAAAACATACTAAAGTAATGTTAATTAATGCATATCACTAAAATATATTCGCATTTGTATTCCTGACTAAAAACTCCTAAAAATGGGCAAAACAATGTCGACAAAAATGGGAAATTAAATATACAAATGAGTTATCTCTTATATAAATCCTTTAATGTCCATATATTTAAGAGAGTTGACTTTCCTAAAGAATGTATGTATATTCGCAATGAATATTAAAAATTAGGATTTTATGAAGAATAAATCCATATTTTTCACTTTATGTAGTTTTACCATGAATCTCCTCACAAATTACCCTCCAAATTATAACCTTTATTTTTACATCCATATATTTAAGTCTTAAGTGCAATACAATATTCAAAAATCATTTATACAAATTTTTATTGTTTTAAGTAACATAAATCCAAAAAAATATGAATAATAAGAAATATTACTATTAAAACTCAAAAAGCTCTTTCTCTTTCTATTATTCAAATGCATTATAAAATCACAAGTCAAAGTAAATTTGAAACTCAATTTTTCAACGAAACAATCAAAGGTTATTATTTAAATTGTTTAAAATGTATTTAGCTTCGCAACAAGTTCATTAAATCATATTTTCAATAATAAAAATGAATTTATCTACTAGATGTACTCATGAACTTATAATTTTATTTAAAACTTCAAGAATTCATCAGAATTGAAACAATCAAAGGTTATTATTTAAATTGTTTAAAATGTATTTAGCTTCGCAACAAGTTCATTAAATCATATTTTCAATAATAAAAATGAATGTATTCATGAACTTATAATTTTATTTAAAACTTCAAGAATTCATCAGGTTGCGCATGTCAGTGATGGATATTTAATTACTAAAACCCTTAAATATGGAGATTTGATTACTAAAACCCTTAAATATTCACGTAAGAACCTTATAGTATGTAACAAAACACACAGTATTGAACAAAACCCTTCAAATTAAAGCATGTTGTATTAAATGGAGGCTTAAGATTAAAACATTTTATCGAACAAAACCCTTCAAATTAAAGCATGTTGTATTAAATGGAGGCTTAAGATTAAAACATTTTATCTCTATGGTTTTAATGCAAATATTTTAAAAACCCTTCAAATTAAAGCATGTTGTATTAAATGGAGGCTTAAGATTAAAACATTTTATCTCTATGGTTTTAATGCAAATATTTTAAAAAGGTAAAAAGGAAAATGCAAAGTTGCCACTCATTAGAGTACCATAATATTTTAAAAAGGTAAAAAGGAAAATGCAAAGTTGCCACTCATTAGAGTATAAAAAATTAATGTTTTATGTACTAAACAAATTCACTTTATGGTTTTTATGTGCATGAAACTTGTTTGGTTAAATATATAAAAACTTACATTAAAATATTTATTAAAACTTAAATATATTTAAAGGAGGTCTTAGTGAAAACTTTTATCGAACCAAAATATTAAAACCAATATTTGAGGCCTCATGGGCCTCACTCCACTCATGTGGATGTCATCGAGACAAAGGAAGGAGATTTATTTTAATCGTACAATGTGCTCCTAACACTAATACATTGGAGGGATGTTTTTTATCATCCAAGAAGTGATCACCTAGCCAAAATCATCAAATGGAGCCATGTTAATATGGGCTTTACATATTAAAATTCATTTTCAAGATTCAACTAAAGAAATAGCCTAAAGAACCACGTTTTCTAAGTTATTTCCATTTATTAACTCATTTACGAATCATCAAATGGATCAAAATATGCTATGTTAATATGGGCTTTACATATTAAAATTCATTTTCAAGATTCAACTAAAGAAATAGCCTAAAGAACCATGTTTTCTAAGTTATATCCATTTATTAACTCATTTACGAATAATAACCCGTAAATTCATTAATCTTATGATATTCTCATTATTTTACCCATTTATGTAAAAAATAATTTAATATATTTTCACTCACAATATTCATTTTCACATAAATAATTTAATAAATCATTTATTTATTAATTATTTCTTAATCTTTCAAGCATTCTCATGAAAATAATTTATTAAATCATTATTTGTGAATTATTTCCAACCTATTTACATGTCAAATAGAAATAATCTAATAAATCATTTATTATATAGATAAAAAAAAAAAAAAACAAAAACAAAAAAAAAAAAAAAAACAAAAAACAAAAAACAAAAAAAAAAAAACAAACAAAGCAAAACAAAAAATAAATAAATTAAAATTAAATATTTAAAAAATAAATAAATAATTAAAAAAAAAATCATTAATTAACTCAATAAATCATTATTTTTTAGCTAGTTACCTAAATAAAGCTCATTAACCATTACTTTTAACATTTTTCTCTCACAAATAATAATAAAATACCCAATTAGTTAAATCTTGATTTGGTCATGTTGACGGTGTTGGACCCGCTAACATTTAAAAGGTCTCCCTGATATGTGGTGCCAAGTAGACCTCATACCGTTTGGGATAGGATCCCAATCCAAAATATGGATCGGTTGTCGGTTTCTTAAATATTTTCCTTGGCTCTAACAGTCAGCAAGAGAGAAGAATGCAAATGTGCATTTGAAAAGCAAGTGAATGTTCGGTTGTGAGTGTGTCAAGGTTATTCTACTGCGAAGGTAAAAAAAAATGAGCCTCTAAAATATAGGTAATAGTACCACCCTAGTAGAGACACATGTTACCAAGAAGGATCCGTATAACATCCAGCGGAATGATCCACAAAGATGTGGCAGTCAATACAACCAATCAACAAGAGAGGTTTGTCTAATATCTAGTGGAGTAGTCCACAAGGATGTGATAGCAATAGTAACCATTACAACACATTCTCAATATGATAAGTACTAAAATAACTTAAATAGTTCAACTACTTTAGCACAGGTGAAAACAAACATGAATTACAAACATCCATAGAATAGTCTTACAAATATTCATAATTCATGCATGAAGAACGAATTGGCCATGAGGCTTTTTATGTTAAGTAAAAGTTCCAAGACACATGTATACAATGAAAAACACTAGCTCCAATAGTGGAGCATTGGAGCCCCTCCTTGCTCTCCAAAAGGACTAGCTTGTCTCTCTAATGCTTTGCGGGAGGAGCCAAGGTGAAAAGTTTTATGCTCATACAATGAGGGTGTATATATAACCAATGAGGTGATATTTCACCTTCCTTGTGACTCTTTGAGTACCCTCATTACTTTTTGACTTCCTATGACTTTTTTACTTTACATGACTCTTCATATTCTGAATGTGTCCTTTGGACTTCCACTTTACAATATATTTTCAATAGATAATTACATAATCTACAATGATGATGTGGCATATGACAACTCATGACATGACATGACATGACACTACTGACATGGCAATGTTAAGCCACATATGTCTTCTTGACGATGCTCTTCTATCTACCTCCTTATGGCTTAGAGGTAAGGAGTCTTCAATGATATCAAGTCTTGAATTGTGGTCACAAATTGGTGTCCCCTTTGTCTTCTCTTGATTGATCAACTTGCATAATCAGCTACACAGGTGTCTTTAAACATATTTCCTTTCTCCATATCCTTCTTCGTCATCTTTTCATGGTATGATAGAGTACTTGCACCTGCAATTCACTCATGACGAGACGACATCAGTCCGAAAAACCCCTAGTCTAATATGGCACATGTTGATCCATTAATTGAGCCAGAACTGAGTTACAGGCTGGGACAGAGGCTCAGTGACTGCGCAGTTCAGGAGCTCAAGGGTGAAGCTTTAGCCTTAAGACTGCGCAATGTGCAACCCAGACTAGACTAAGGAAGGAAACTGCATAGTCTGGGAGATCAGTGTGACAAACTGAGAGGATGCCCACTAGTTCAACCCATTGCGCAATTCCGGAAGGAAAGGGAGGTTGGGTAACTGCGCAATTACACAACTCAAGAGCTCAAGGTATGAGCCTATGCTCAAAGACTATGCAATGCTCATTTAAGGCTAGGCTGAAGGGCTGGATTATGCAATTCTAGGGGCCAAGGTCTGAGCTTGAGCACTGGAATTGCACAGTGTGTAGTCCTGGGGGGGAAGAACTATGTATTGCGCAATGTCAAGGGACAAGGTTGCAGCTTGAGGGTTGGAACTATGCAATGCGCAGTTGGGGAAGGCTGGATGAGGCTAACTTGCTGGGAAATTTCGGAAAATTGGCTAAGTGCGAGGTTAGTAAACTAATGTGATCAATGACATGACTTGGCTATTACCACATTTAAACACTTGACGACATGACAACATAGATCATACATGACACATAAACCACACATTTCCCTCAATGCTACAACTCTATGATGACTTATAATTAGTGTCGCACCAAAGGTACCCTGTGCGATGACCGTGATGGCACTTGTGTGATAGTGCTTAAAACTTTGGAGAATGAATGTGACAAATGTTTACATTGTTAGGTCAACTCAGTCGCACAAAGATAACCCTTTGAGCCCACCAAAACAAGATTCTACACATCATGCGACAACCAACATGCGAAAAGACAACATTTTGTCTTTATTGCAAAAGAGACCAAAACACTTAAAGGAAACACATGGAATGGACTTCAATGTTTGCAACAAAAAAATGTAAGACCAAGGTAGGCTCCGAAATTTGGTGCAAGACAAAATTTTGGAGAGTATTATAGCAACAACAACAGATCCATCAATTTTGTATTATATTTGACCTCATCTAATATAACTAGCATTTTATTAAAATTTTTCCTCATTTCTCATGATTCATTTTCATCATTGAATTAATACTCCTAAACCTTTTTAATCTTCTCCACTATAAATTCTTTATAAAATATATTTTTTTTATTCTTTTATATCATTTTTCTCTTTAGAAAGAGGGAATCATACTCTACAATACGATTGTGTACAAACCATCCACAGGAAAAGGTCCTCTAAACCACATTCAAGTGGAACTTCTCACATGTTGACACATTAATAAATTCTTCTCCTAGGTGTATTGGAGTATTAGATACATTATATTGATTTATATTTTGTCTTTATTTTTATTGTGTTTTGATATTCTCTGCAAATTTGTGAACATATACATATTTAATATGTGCCTCTTAGGGTCAAAATATAAATTGTTGTAATTTCTTGTCGAATTACTTGCAACTCGTAGAACAGGTAATTTTGCTAATCTTTGTGTAGAAAGACATCCAACATATGCAATGAACAAATTCCCTAAGTCATAATTGGGATGTCATAATACACTCAAATCCAATCCAAATAATTTACTTTATTTTTGTGGTTTAAAAGTCCTCGTGCATAAACATTTGTTTGAACACTGTGTCTAAACTTATGTTTATTTTCTTATTTCTCAAGTTTCCTCATTATTTTAATAGAGATCCAAAGGGAGTAAATGAACAAGACAACAAAATTTCTCAACCTAAATATGCTCCTACTTTTGCTCCTAATGTAGAGCAATAGCATATGAATGGCATTGATGCTTAATGAACAAGAAGAAGAGATTGCATAACCTAATTATGATCTTACTTTTGCTCTTGGTGTAAATAAATGTCCTATAAAGATCATCAATGGTTAATTGGACTTTGAAAGCACTTGCACCACCCTGTATTATGCCTCTAGTGTTTGACATTGATTTAACAATTGCTCTGAATTATTTATTTTTTGCTATTATAATTGTTATAAGTATAGTCTCAAACCTCCAGTGGTTGGGATTGTTACTCATTATAATTGTTAATATTTTTGAACCTATCTAGTTATCCAAGATGTTACTAGTAGCTTTTTTTTCTTTCAATTTTTTTAAAAATCTTTACGCAATACTAGTTTTTTGAATTTTAAATTTCAAGTTCTTCAATTTTTGTATTATTTATGGTTCACTTCTTCAAACAATTTAATTTTCCTTAGTTTTAAAATTCAAATTTTGAATAAAAGATAAAGTCTTAGACACGTGATATTTTTCAAGTGGCGCTCTTAAATCTAATACCACGTGCTAATTTTGAGTTCTAGACACTATTAGATATGGCCACTACTCTGGCAACACTTGTAACTATAATGTGTGACTTGTACCACAACAAACTCTTGCACTTATGTGTGCAACTAATTGGAAACTTGCTCCTTCTGGACCAACAAATTAATCTCCTTAAGGGCTTAAGTTTAGAATTGAAAATCCATTGTAGTTAGATTGATTTCTCTCCATCAGTATCTAACTTTTTTATTCCTACATTTGATGTATTCTCAAACATCTTAATCTTTGTTTGTTGTCATCACCTTTCCTTGCACTTTGTTATGAAATCAATATTGCAATTGCAGATGCTTGATATCACTATCATATAATATTTGGTTTGCACTCATCAAGTAGTTTATCATTAGATTAAATGCATTACCTCATCCAAGTTTGAATATTGAAACATTGAACAAATTTTTTATAATTGGTCGAATTGTTTCATTAATTTATGAAGTGTAAGAAATCAAGCTTTTGTCTTCTGATGGTTATGAGATTTAGATGGTGATAAAAAAATTGAAACAACGCTTTTACTCCTTCCCAAACATTTTCTTTGTCTCTCAACATAATCAATATTTTGTGCAATACTTTCAAAAATCTTATTTGAAGGAAAAATCCTATTAGTTATAAGATAAAAACAAGCCATTAACATAAAAAAAATCCCAATGAATCCTAAAGGATATTTTGCAAAGCCCTTTTGAAATTGCAAGACGCTTGGAATTGATTTTCTTTAAATGGAAATGAACTCAATTACTTTTAATTGACTAATTTTGGGTTTCACACTATTTGGACTCCTACAAAAGCTATTAAGATCATTACTATAATAACATCATGAATTTTTACCTCATTGTCAAGTAGACTATCATGGAGTTGGTTGCAATTTTCTAGTGACTAAGCTCTTAATTTAAAATAAATATTTCAATAGTTGAGATAGCTTTCTGAGTTTCCAATTAATTAAATATGTAGTAATATTAAGCGTTCTTTAAAACACCAACATACTACAAGTTGAAACATCTATAAGATAAAGACATCAATGCTACAGATGTATTTTTGTAATTCTATCTCATATATCTCTAAGGTCTCTCATATACAAATAAAAGATATTTTTCATCTTTCTAATATAATAGGTAAGATCAATTTCTTTTACAGTGCTTAATACATTTGTTACTGTATGTCATGTTGAAATATTATTGTGTTTATCTCTAAACTAGTTTTTGCATTGAATCTAGCAAACAACCATTGTTGCTTTACTTGATCTATGCTAAACAAATATAGTCCAATCCCCAATTTAAATTTTTGTGTATCTTAAAACGATACCCCATTAGAGCCATTAAGTGCGCATATTGAGGAATTCTACCTTACATTTCTTCCTTATTCCATCTAGCATATTCCTTCTCATTCTTTCTTAAAATATTCATTATCTTTGCTATATTTGTACATCCTTGGTTGTTCATTAGAATTATCACTAATCTAGTATTGCATAATACTATATTAGGTATTACTCACAATTCAAGTGGCCCTTTCACAATGAGTTCTAACAATTTAAAATCATCCTTCATGATTTCATTTCTAGTATATACTCTTTAATCAAATTAATCAACTCGCTAACTAAACAAACTAACGCGAATTGAGCATGCACTGATCATAACCACTTCAATGTTTTAATATCACTTAACACAACTTCTATGATTTTATAGTTATTATTATATTTAGTTAAGACAACCTTTCTTTTGCTATTGCAATTATTAATTGTTATTATCAAAGTCTAATGTTTGTAAGCATTGACATTGAAAATTTGAGATTTGCATCTAATGTTTGCATGTAACTTAGCATTTTCAATTCAAAGGTAAAAACTCAGTTTAGAACACATTGAATGAACCCTCTGTAATACTATTATACATTGGAAACAAATCATATTGTTTCAAGCTAAAGCCCCATGCACCTTAACTTATTATTAATAATAATAAACATGGTGGTGTTGTTTCATTGGTGTAGATCAAGTGATTTGGATAATGATTAATTATCCCCCCACTTTCTTTAAATTCTCGCGAATGACATTTTGACCTACTATGATAAGGCTCAAAGAGTAGGACTCCCTTAGATAGAGCTCCCTCATGGTGTTGAAGACATCTTGACTCTTGCATCGTTATAACTTATTGGTATATCCAACTTGCAAACTCTTGGATATAGTCGGTATTATATTAGTAACCAATATTTTTTATCCTAATCCCTATTCAAATTGTTCCAACAAGTTCTTGATTCACCATGGTTTAAAAAGCAAAAAAAAACACATGTTGATATTGTCATGGCCAAGGTCACTTTGACCCTACTATTTGATTATAGAAACAAGGAGGCCTCAATTTTGTGTTTAATGTAAAGATTCGATGTGTAAGAAAGTATATAGTCATTTCTACATATTCATTTTTGCATAAGTAATTGGACCACACATTCTAGATTTTATAACAAAATAGAGCATATAATATTCTAGAAAAGAATGGTAGAAAAAGATAGTAAAATGTGTGAAAAGTTAAACAAATTTGCAATTCAACATAGGTTTAAAATTGATTAGTTTAACTAAATTTTCTCAAGAATTTTTCCCCATTCATTTTTTTTCTTAATTTGTCCCTTGAAAATACGAAAAAATCTTTAAAACTGTGAGGACTTATCCTAGGTATTTTAACTAAATTAGATTCATTCTTTAATTTAACTATAATAAGAAGAAATAACATGTTTATAACTCTACATTTATTTAATAATAGCATACTAGTAAACTTTGCTCTAAAACATTTTAAATAAGTAAAAAAAATTCATTTGCAACAATTTACATAAGTAATCAACAAATTGAAGAATATATGTTCTAGTAGCCTGGTTGGGATGCTCCTGACTTATCTTGTTGGGATGCTCATCTTGGCTACCCAACTAAATTTACCTCCCAGCTAACCAAAAATGATTTTCTAACCCAAAGAACCTCCACGGGTTCCCTAGCCCTCCAAGCCCAAGTCCAGCTAGTTATATTGCGTCCAAACTAAAAGCAACACTCTCTAATGGATCCAAGTTTGAGTTCTCCCATTCTCTCCCTTATCCTCCACATTCTTCCCCAAAATAAAATCCTCCAATGCCCAAAACAAAGACCAAGGTTCTCTCCCTATCCTCTCGTCCTCCTTCCCTTTTATGTCTCTTCCTCCCATCCACCTCAATCATCTATCATTAATGTCATGACTACCCCCTTGTCCTTTTATTTTAATATCATTGAATTTTCTTACCATATCTTATCCAAAGTAGATTTGAGAAGACACTTTGGGAATAAAATATAGATATTTAATTTAGAAATAAATTAGAGAATACCATATCTTATTCAAAAATAGATTTGAGAAGACACTTTGGAATATGGATATTTAATTTAGAAATAAATCAGAGAAGACCATATCCTACCCAAAAGTAAATTTGAGTAAACACATTGGGAATTGAATAATAACAAATAAAAAAAATCATATCAGTAAAATAAAATTACAGTTTCACTAGTGTAGGTATATACCAATATTACTTAATAATTATAAGTCAATATTTTCAGGTTAATTAAACACTAATCAAAATTAACATGATAGGATCAAGTAGGTCATTGCATAGACCCATCCTTCAGAAAACTTCGTCTCTAAGTTAAAGTGAAAAAGACACAACGAGTTCGAAAGAAGTTTATCAATAAAGCATAATAAAATAGAGAAAGATTTTTAGTAGTCAAAATAAGTAAGTCAAACAATGATACCACTTCCCATCAAGAGTATCAAACTAACATATATCCTCCTATCCTTCCTAACCTACTTTCGCTTCCATCCTATCCATAATTTGTTGCAATATACTATGGTATCAACTATATTGATCTAACCACTGATAAAACCAATATGGCAGAAGCGTCGACTATATCGACCTAAATTCCCCAACAGGGAACTAGAAATCTTCATCACACATCTAGGGAAGCATGTCCATCACTGCACTCCCATGATTCCAAGCTTGGAGGTTACATGGTGGGAAATTCCTCCACCCCTCCTCAAAACTAAGGTTAACACCCTAATATGGACCACACTACGGCGTTGGTTCGATACTTGTCATCAAATCATCCAGTCAAGTAATCTTGTCACCTGCCATTTACACTTTACCCATGTCATAATATTGCATATCAAGTAAATACAAAATGTAATTGAACAATGTACATCATACAATTCCTCATTGGATGTCTCAACATTCCCCATCGGAAAAGTAGATATTGGTTATCATATAGTTCTTTCCAATCTACAAGTTAGTTCTCATTCATGCATATACATGACAGCAAAATATATATAGATAAGTGATCTTAAATATCATGTTATTAAGTCTAGTATCCACGTGTCAATTTTGTACTTCATAACAACATACTAGAAATAAATCTTTCATTAGATAAATCATAATTTTGATAGTCATTCATTAGATATATCATATCCACTTAAGCCATACATCAAACAACAATAACTCTAATAAGTCATACCCTAGATAAATTGTAACCAAGTAAGTCATACATTAGTTCATACATAAAATATTTCAATCAACAATACATAATCTATCTAATGATTTATATAAGTAGTTTCACCTTTCCAACTAAATGCATCAATATTACATAGTGTTCATAAATAAATACATGGAACTACAAATATAACCTTAGCATATGTAGCTATCTAAGTCAAAATGGGCATCACAGATGCTCAAAAAGTGAGGGGTAGTCATGACGTATAATCTCCACATCCTCCCAAGTAGCAGAACATGGGCTATACTTGTCCCACTGGACCTTAACCTAGTCCACCATGCAACATCTGAAGTGTCAAACCCTACGGTCCAATCCAATATGTGTAATGATTTGACCATTATGGTTTCCACGTCTGAGACCTGCAATTCCCTCCAATCCAATTTGTGAGATTCATCAGAAACATAATGTCGTAAAATAGATACATGAAAAACATCATGAGTTTTATGCAAATGGGGTGGCAATACAAGGCGATAAGCAATTGGTCCAATCTTCTCCTTGATCCTAAAAGGTCTTATAAACTAAGGTGACAACTTCATCCCTTTACCAAACCGAATGGTGCTTTTGTTGGGTCGGATACGAATAAAAACTTGGTCTCCTACTTCATAACTTCAATCAATCCTATGTGAATCAGCATAACTATTTTGTCTATCTTGTTTTTCCTTTAACCTTTGTCGAATCTATATTACTTGTTCCTCCATTTCTTGAACTAATTTCAGCCCAATTATTACTCGATCCTCCAACTTTTCCCAACTCAATGGAATCCCGCATGGACTCCCATATAGAGCTTGATAAAAAGGCATCTCAATGGAACTGTGGTAATTGTTATTATAGGCAAACTCTACCAATGGTAAGAACATTTCCCACTAAGTCTAATTATCCATGACATACATTCTAAGTTTGTTTCCATCACCTGATTTACTCTTTTAGTTTGTATGTCCGTTTCTAGATGATATGCAATGCTTGTTGAGAAATCTAGGGCATTAGCATTGGGTGATTTCTCTTCAATTAGTGGCTGCTTATGAAAGCTTTTTACTACTTTAGATTAGGATCTTCTTCTTCTAAGTTATTAGTGTTCTTATTCATCAAACAGTGACCAATGCATGAACAAAAATAGACAAGAGACATAGAATGTACGTTGTCATCCGAGGCCAAAACCTTTCTCTTTGAGAGGAAAACCCGCACAAATTCTTCTTATAGAGATTCCAATTGACGAATACCAAGACCAAGACCCTTAACCTATTAGCCACTCCATGATCAACACACAAGTCCTCTTGACAATTACTCTTCTTCTTTTCTCCTCTTCCACTCCGACCTTCTTAGCATCGTTGAGATCTTATCATTGCCTTCATATTGAGATCTTCTTTACTGTGAGATATCCTTCCTTACTTCATATGATGTCCCAATGTCCTTCCACATGATACCATTAGTTCCTTCCGAGCCTTGATCCCTCCCTATTATGATATCGAACCTTGCTCACTGTGATATCATTGAAATTATGTTTACACCTTCTGCTCTATTTTGCATTGTAATCTTGGCAAGTACACCTAATTGTAGCAGATACATGTATCATTGTTTGAACCACTGTCTAGATAACATGACATCGAATTGTACCTTACCACACTTATTACTGCATTATGTCCATCTAAACTCAGAGATAAATTTGAACCTCTATTAATTGTGGTTAGCTATAGATAGAACCTTGGTGTCCCTTCTTCATTTGAGTTCCTTTCCTTTGATGGCATACAACCTTATCACTGCCTCTGTCTTCCGAAAATCACAAAGATCCGAATTTTTTTTAACTGTAACTATCCACCAAAACCAGCAATCTGAACTACTTGGTGACTGTACTAGAGGTCCAAACTCATCACTATTCTCTCCATCCGAAAAAATCTAAATTGTTGATTGTAGTTCATCACCGAAACTTCAAAGGAATCTGAACTTCTGTGTTGCCTTAATGCGGAGACCATGCCCACCTATTTATAGTGGTTTGTCCCATATATTAAGTCGACATGACATCTTGAATAGATGTGTCTCCATATAAGCTAAGCCGCCATGAGTTTCTTATGCATCTTGAGGCTGACATCAAGAGGAGGATTAGCGCTTGTAGTTGGAGGAATTTCTAAACAGTTTATAGACTCGTATACATTGTTATATCCCCAAGAAGGATTCTTCATACATGACACTGACTCTTTGACTTTAATGACAAATCCTAAGGCTCTCAATGGGAGCTATCTAAATAAAATCTCTTGCTCATGAAACCCATGAAGCAAGGCATTACAAAAGTACTTGTATTCTCTTCATTTCATCATTTAAAAGATCATAATTACATGTCATTATGAAGACCGAACCTAGCTACACTTTTCAACACTCCCTCTTAACCAAGGAGGTATTCATAATGGTACTTGGTCATTCTCAATCTGAATAATTTTTCATAAGAAGAATCGGATTAGTAACCCATCTGTCTAGCATCATATCAACCAGTATTATCACATAGCAAGGCCTTGACTAACATCTCTATCCACATTATCAAAGCACAATGTTGGCGAGACTAATGATTCATAGACACCATAATCATTGTCTCTCAAGGTACATACTCCAACCGGATGTTCACAGAGTATGACCTTCTTTGGACTATTCTTATCTTGGATAGTAAGTCGTCAAAGAATATCGGTCCACAACTACTCTTACCTTAGATTCCCTATCTCATCCTCAAAGAGCGTCGAATTCCAGATGATTACACAATCCTCCATTCTATCTTCCCAAGTGAAGACTAGAATAATGTGTCTATCTCTCCCTCTCAATTAGGGAGGACATACCAATTCCAACAACGAAATGTACTCATTCCTACGAAAGGAATGTACATAAGCTCCCTCTTAATTAGGGACCTACAGCAGCTCCTTAACCAGCTACTTAAAGAGCTCCTTCCTTCAATGTCATGAATTTCTTTGTCAAGGAGTCTTCATCTTTTGGGGCTTCTTCATAGGTCACAAACCATCCATCACTTTCATTAATGAGTCAGTCATGTCATCTAATGTAGCAAAGCTGCCTCTTTTCCTAATTCCGAACCTGTGAGTTATGAGCCTACAACATACTCGTTAATGTTTTTCTATTGTGCAACGAGCTCGTTCCTATAGCTGAAGTTTCCTTCATTAAAATCCATCCAAATATCGCAGATCATAAACATCTGCCTCATCATCGTATTCCTAAGACTCCTCTCCTATGCGAGATGTGATAAGCACAACTGGACTGAATTAGATCTAGAAAGGAAGACCTATAAACCAAAATTTTGATATGTGATTTAATGTGAAATCCTCTCGGCATAAACAAAATAGCAGACTCATTTAATACAGAACCTTCGTTACGCATCCAATGCTTAAGGCACAAACAGCAACATGCTAGTACATGAAATAGAAGAAGAAATTGGCTCCATGAAGAAACACTACCACTCCTGTGCAACCCAATACAAACAACTCCACTACCATGTTGTTTTTGTTGCTGCCTTGAAACCTCAACAAAATGATATCTCTTATCAGGTGATATATGATGCACAACAACACCTAGGTCAAGGCATAAACGTAATTCCTATAGTTATATAGGCGCAAGCCATGAATGATTTGTTCAGTAGCCTCCCTTGCTTCTGTGTCAATGGATCCTGGTAAAACTGAGCGAAATAGCAAGTGGAAAGCAAGTGAGTTTGGCTTTTGTAAAGGTTTTGATTATGATTAACACAGAAAACATTAATACACAGAGAAACAGAGTACTTTTTTATTATCTGCCTTTATTAGCTCTATTACACTATTTCAATACACAAGAAAAAACAGAGTCCCTTCATTTTTGCCTTCAATAGCGCTTTTACATTATTGCACTCCCTGTTTTTCTTTCACTCTCACCCTCTCCTCAATTTCAATTAGCAAACAAATCCCTAAGTAATTGTCTCCTACCACAATTGAACAAATTTTCTATTTTTTAAGAAACAAAATCCTAATTTAACTTCTTGACTTAGCTACTTGGCTTGATCTCCTCATAGGGAGGATCGACTTGCCATTTATTTTTAGTTTCCTCGGATTTTTAGCAACAACTAACTACATACATAATTAATAACTACTAAAAACTTAATAATCAATTTTCTTCTCCACTCCTTGTTAACCACAACATGTGATCACACTATCACATTGTTGGCTGGGTCTAGATTCTCCTGCATCATCATCATTCCTTTAATAAAAAATTGATCCATCAGTCTACATTTGGCCTTGCTTCGTGTCATGTTGTCTTCTTCATGCCATATTTTCTTCAGAAGGATCTTAGATCCTACTACATAGTCCTTTTAGAAGACATTCAGAGTTCTTCCCTTCGGCATTCTTGCATAAGCCCATCCAGATATTTGTTCAAAACAAGAAATGAACACTTAAATCAAAATTACCTTTGTGGTGGTCTTTCATCATGACATCTTCTAGTTTGCATCAACATCCTGCCTATATGTTGACATATCTCCCAAAGATATACATTTTCAAGGGTCTCCATCTTTTCCAGACTTCCATGAGAGTCTTCATATCTTTCTAGGAGATTTCCTAGTCAAATCTTCTTGGTCTTTCGGATGTTGATTTCCTTTACCATGGTTGCATATCTCACTATTTATTCCTTCCTTTCTTCACACATTTCTTTCCCAGGAGCTTCCAATCCGATTTCCTCAATTATAGTCAACCACCTCATACTTCATATGACATATTATGTTTATTTCATCTAGTGTGAACCATGTCATCTAACATCCTTTCATAGGAGGAGATTCATTTCCTTTGAACATGCTTCTCAAGATAGAAGTAGAAATCCATGTTACCTGCAACCATATGACATGACATTATAGTATTGAATACAAGCATACATACCTCATTTACCTTTAGGCCATCTAGGCTTCTTTCAGCAGCTTCCTTGATTGAAAAGATCTTCAAACCCTTGATCTGCTTCATCTCTTATGTCATCGTACCATCATCCCATGAATTCCACACGTTGGAGTTCTTGATGAAACACTTGCTTCCATTCTAGATCGGTGAATCCTCCGAGGAGGATTCCATAAGAGAATCTTGAGGATCTTGCATATCCCTATCCAGAAGATGTTTCCCTTTAACTTGATGTATGATGAGACTTGTCCTAGATTACTTCTTCCCTTTCTTAAGTTTCCAATGAGGTTCACAAGGGTTATATCCTTCATATTTGATTGCCATGGATTTTGTTCCATCTATCCTTCATGTTTCCCTATGGTGATGTCACGAGCTCTTGCTTCTAATGTCTTTCCTCTTTTAGCTTCCTCCATTTCTTCGGTGAAATGGACTTCTTCTCTATCTTCCTTGTTATTGCCCTTTTGTACTTAGGACAATCTTTCCTATAATGATAATAGCATTGAAACTTAGCTATGTTCTTCTTTCATTTCGACAAATGTCTGAATACGTTTTGCCCTCACCCTGTCTTCATCTATCTGGAATAGAAACCACAAGTTGTTGAATGTGATAGCCTTCTTATCCTCATAGACATTTGTTACCTTGTTCATCAGTTAGTTGTATGAAGATTATTTCATCCCAGATCTTGCAATTGAGATGTTATGAAGATAACCCTTTGATAACTTCAATTTGTGTAGATCAACTCTAAGTGATGTGACCTTCTTTATCGCATCTTCAAAGAATAGTTCTACTAAGTTATATTATATATCTCTTTGATGTCTCCAATATTGATATATGATGGGACCTTTCATAAGAATTCATTAACATGTATTCAGAGGAGACATTTTCATTGATATGTTCGATGACTTCACTTTCTTTGAAGATGATGTCTATCCTCCTTTTCCGTGCAAGGAATTTCGATGATCCATCCAACTAATAGATATCTTTGCAAAACAAAGTCATTTTACCAGATTTGATTATAGAATGAAAGATACTTACTTGACAAGTAAAGATGAAATATTCAACTTGATCACTTTCATGGTGGTTGAAGAAGATGCATTGATCTTCTTCCAAATGAAAAGCCCTTCTTCAATAAAGGAGATTATTCCTTTTATGATGTCAACCCCTTTAAATCTAGCTTCCTTTGTTGATGGTGATTGATGAGGATGTTTTGATGCTTCCTTGGATGATCTTCTTCAAGGATAACGAGGAGATCCTTGCTACAATGATAGGGAGATTTCCTTATGGATTTTGGAGATGATAATGTCTTCTCGACTACAAGATACTTCGACTTCTTTGGTAGTGAATGAATGCAGATCATAAATGCTTCTAGAATCTCCAAGATGATGTGATCTTAGTCCTCAAAATGCTTCTCTATACTTTGGGTTGCCTTGCTTTGTAGATATCTTCATCTTGATGAGGGTCTTTGTGGTCTTTTGCTAAAGACTATAGGATCCAACACTCTTGTTGGTGTAGACTTCTAGGTGCCTTGATTTTTAGATCTATTTGCCTTGGGTAGAAGTAAGGCTTTGGCCTCGATTATTTGATGATCATAAGACTTCTTTTGAAATAGACTTCCTCCTTTGATCTGGGGTTTGATTCTCGAATGTAGATCCTTCACGTTGCTTTGATGCCTTCCTTGAGTGTCTCTTTGATTGTATGCCATTTTCTTGACTTTGACACCTTAGCTCTGATACCATGTTGAGGAATCTAGGGCATTAGCATTAGGTGATTTCTCTTCAATTAGTGACTGCTTGTAAATGTTTTCTACTACTTCAGATTAGGACCTTCCTCTTTTTAGTTTATGTCTTCTTCATCAAATAGTAACCAATGCATGAACATAAATAGACAAGAGATACAAAATATAGGCTATCAGCCAGGGCCAAAACCTCTCACTCTTTGAGAGGAAAACCCACCCAAATTCTTCTTATAGAGATTCCAATTGACGAATACCAAGACCAAGACCCTTGACCTATTAGCCACTCCACAATCAAGACACAAGTCCTCTTGACAATAACTCTTCTTCTTTACTCCTCTTCTACTTCGACCTTCTTAACATCACTCAAATCTTCTTTACTATGAGATCTCCTTCCTCACTTCATAAGATGTCCCAGTGCCCTTCTTCCACGTGATACCGTTAGTTCCTTCCGAGCCTTGATCCCTCCTTCCTTTTATGATATCGAACCTTGCTCATTGTGGTATCACCGAAATTTTGTTTACCCTTTCTGCTCTATTCTGCATTGTAATCTTGGCAAGTACACCGAATTGTAGCATATATATGTATCGTTGTCTGAACCACTGTCTAGCTGACATGACACCGAGTTGTACATTACTAGACTTATTACTGCAATTTGTCCATTCGAACTTAGAGATAAATTTGAACCTCTGTTGACTGTGGTTAGCTATAGATAGAACCTTTTTGTCTCTTCTTCATCTGAGTTCCTTTCTGTGATGGCATATGATATTACTGCCTTTGTCTTCCGAAAATATCAGACATCTGAATTTTCTTAACTATAACTATCCACCAAAACCAAAGATCTAAATTGTTTCATGATTGTACCAGAGGTTTGAGCTCATCATTACTCTCTCCATCCGAAAATATATGAACTGTTGACTATAGTTCATCACCAAAACCTCAAAGGAATCTGAACTTTTGTGTTGCCTTAATGCAGAGACCCTGCCCACCTGTGCATCTTGAGGCAGGCATCAACAGGAGGATTAATGCTTGTAGTTGGAGGGCATTCTAGACATTTTATAGACTTGTATACATTGTTATATCCCCAAGAAGGGTTCTTCATACATGACATTGACTCTTTGACTTTAATGACAAATCTTAAGGCTCTCGATGGGAGCTATCTAAATAAAATCCCTTGCTCATGAAACCCATGAAGCAAGAAATTACAAAAATAATTGTATTCTCTTCATTTCATCATTTACAAAGATCATAATTACATGTCATTATGAAGACCGAACCTAGTTACATTTTTCAACTTTGCTCAAGTTTAACTAAGTCCCCAATATTGACTGCAAACTTGTCCAAAACCTAGATGTAAATCGAGAGTCTCTATCAGAAATGATCTTTGTGGGAAACCCATGTAGTCGAATAACTTCACTTATAAAAAAATCTTGCTACATCAGTGACATCGTAAGTGTCTCTTACTAGGATGAAATGGGCACTTTTGGTCAATTTATCAACTACAACCAATATAGCATTGTGCCTCTATGAAATGAGTGGCAAACCCACAACAAAATCCATAGAAATGACCTCCCATTTAAACATAGTGATGTCATGTGGTTGAAGGAGTCATGTTGGATGGAAATGACTAGCCTTCACCCATTGACATTCAAGCCATTTGGCGAAAAACTGGAGTATGTCATGTTTCATTCCCACCCAAAAGAAGAGTTTCTTCATGTCCGCATACATCTTCTTCACTCTAGGGTGTGCACAATAAAGTGCTCTATGTGAATCTTCGATGATGGTTCTGCTTATACCCCCTTCCTTGGGGATGTACATTCTCCCTTGAAATCTCAATAGTCCATCTGGTTCAAGGACATATCCCTCAAACTTTGGTTCTATCTGCTTCCCACTCTGCAGTGTTGATATAACCTTTAGATACCAACTATCTTCAAAGAGTTTCTCCAACACATGTTCCCTCAAATTAAGCCTCAAGGGTACCTGGGAGAAGGTTTGTGGCCTCCTGGTTAGTGCATTGACCATCACATTCTCCTTTCCCTTAATGTATTAGATCCCAAAATCACACTCACTCATGAATTCGCTCCACCACCTCTGTCTACCATTCAAATCTCTTTGAGTGAAGAGATGCTTCAGGCTTTGATGATTTGTTCTTAACTCAAATCTTTTCCCAACGAGGTAGTGTCTCCACAATTTCAAAGCTAGCATCACTATTGCTAACTCTAAGTCATGGGTAGCATAGAACTCTTCATGTTTCTTCAATTTTCTAGATGTGTAAGCTATTACTCCGCCTTCTTGCATCAACACTGCTCCCAGTCCTTGCTTCGAAGCATCGGTTCAAACAGTGAAGTCTTTTTCCCTGTTCGGTACTCGGTGCACTAGTTAGTAACCTCTTTAGTTTAGTGAATGCAATGTCACATTCATATGTCCATTCATACTTGATCCATTTTCGTTGTAATGTGGTGATGGGTTTTGCAATCCTCAATAACCGTTCCACAAACCTACAATAATAAACTGTTATCCCCATAAAACTACGCACCTCATGAGCATTTTCCGGTACTAGCCAATCCATTATGGCCTTTACCTTTTCCGGGTCAACTGAAATACCTTCTCCTGAAATGATGTGCCCAAGATAATGCATTTTCTTCTGAAAGAAGGAACATTTTGACAATTTTCCATACAATTTATTTTCTCTTAAGCAAGTCAATACAACCCTTAGGTTCTCTTCATGCTCCTTTTCATTCATGGAATACATAAGAATGTCGTCTAGAAAGACTTGCACAAATTGGTCCAAATACTTCTTGAACGCACCATTCATGAGGCTCATGAACACTGTTGGTGCATTAGTCAAACCAAATGGAACAACTATGAACTCGTAGTGCCCAAACCGAGTTCTAAATGCAGTTTTTGAGATGTCACCTTCCTTAATCCTCAATTGGTGCTATCCAGATCGTAGATCGATCTTTGAGAAAATTGTTGCTTCATTCATTTGATCAAATAGGTCATCTATTATAGGTATAGAGTACCTATTATTTATTGTGGCTCGATTCAAGTCCCTATAATCTATGTATAGCCTTAAGGAACCATCCTCCTCTACAAAAATCATTGGTGCACCCCAAGGTGAAATACTAGGTCTAATAAATCCCAAGTCTAAAAGCACGTCTAATAGCTTGAAGGAATTTTGATGGGAGTGAAACCATAGGGTAAGGGTGGGGCTTCTTTGTATACAATGTCAAAAGTCCAATTCGTTAACGAAGAAGAGGAACTATTAACGTGTGATGGGGTTAGGTAGTAAGTCTATTAATATATGCATAAATCCAAAGGCCACGTGTTGTGGATGAAACGTCTATCCAAATGTTTTTTTCGTGTTTTATAAATCTTGTGATTTTCCTCGAGCTATTCGTTAACGCTCTCTATATCTTGTGATTCATCTATGTCCACCAATTTGTCCCTTTTTAACAATAACTCGATTTTTTTAATCTTTTTGGGGTTTTAGTCACAGTTCAAATATGTGTATGTGGGTAAAGTATGTACGTAAAAGTTAAAATTATTTAATATAACTATTATTAACATACTAAGACTTTAACCATTTTCTACTTTTGTTCTTAAACAATTCAATTAATTCAAATTTATAAATCAAATCTCTATTGTGTAAATTATTTGTGTTTCTTAATCTTTATAGCCGCAATTGCTATAATTTACTACTCCTTTCATTATCCACCTTTTGTTTGATAAAGAAAACACTAATGAATGAATATATTTCACAAAGCCTCATTGGAAATTTTAAGTGTACCTCAATTTTATAACCTTGCATCACTACCGTGTGTTTACAATATAACATTGAAGCCTCCATTTTGAGGCACATCCTAGGATAACACCGACAATCATGACACAATATCCCCTAAATCTTAAGTTTATTCATCTTAATAATTATAGGATTCATTTGCACAAAACACTTTCAGCTTATACGATTTGGTTTTTGTTTTTTGTTTTCTTTTTTCTTTTTTCTGTATATAGTGCATGTGAAAGGCATGTAAGGATATGGGAGAGTCGCAAAATAACTAGCAGTGTATGTATATCGAATGGAGTGGAGAGCGGCATATTCACAGATTTTACACAAGCAGGTTTGAAGCAGTAAAGGTTCAGAGATTCTTGAGATGCAGTCTCAAATTCTGGCAGGTTTGAAGCAAATATTATTAGATTCACAACTGTATAATAAGTTAAGATTCACAATCTTAATCAGAACGTGACTTAGCTCTTACATGTCAAAAGAAATGGTGATATATATATATATATATAATATATATATATATATAATATATATATATTATAATATTCTCAAAATGATGCTAATTAAAGATTTGGCAATCCCCGAGTTCAAGTTGTTATGCATTATTCATGGTTTTGAGGGTTCTTGGTGGAGAGTGGTGTCTGCTTGTACAGGAGTAAACATGTCGGGACCATTATTGAACAGATGTGCGAAGAACCCAAGGGCTGGATTCGAGTCCTGCCAAGGGATCAGCTTTGCACACAAATTTATGACAAGGTAGTGTGTTAAAGGGGTTTGAGGAGTTTGTTGGTTTATGTAAGAAAGAGGGATTCTAGAGAGATATATAGAAAACACATAAACAAAACATAGAAATAATGGAACCAGTCAAAAATACTCAAGGGATAATAAAAGAACAGTGAAAATTAATATGTTCTTTGTGCAAAGAGAAGCATAAGCATAGAGCTTCTACTTAATGTAGCCATGGAATGCGTGGAGATTTTTGTGAGTGCCCAACATAAATGGGTTGATGGAGAGCAAATTCAATCACTAACATATGATGTTCCCTTCCCTAGCTATGGGACAAAGAATACCATCAGCATTGGTCCTTGGGAATCAAAGGCTTTTGCTCAAGATTTCAAACTCTATGCCTTTGTGTCATACATACATGAAACTATATAAGAGCAATCTACAGCAGCCATGTAGTTTCAATTTATAAAAACAAGCTCCTCAAATTCTAAGTCGTTGAAAGAGGTTTAACCATGTAGCAGTCTGTAAAGCATTCCTAAACAAAGTATCAGGCTATAAGATTATATCAAAAATAAATAAATAAAAGCATATGTGCAAACGACACAGCTACCTCGACCATTCACAGAACAAGGGAAGGCAGAGGCGATAACAGTAATAATATCGAGGTAGGAAAATGGCGTAGAGAGGACAGTTGCCTCGATATCCCAAGGAGCTATTCATTCATCGTTGTCAAATATCGCCATCGAGTGCCTCTACCTCTGTTAAAGACTTCATTCTCTCTGATTATACGAACTTGAAGGCCCTAAATCCAAGCTTTCCGATTTTGATTCGAGTGTGCAATGGAATTGAGCCAAGAATATGGGTTAGATATCGTAAGACCCGTAAATGATGGTTTATTATCATTCATTGGTATCGAGTTTAAATGTTGTTGGGAAGTAAATATTATCGCATCTTACTTTTCGAAGGATAAAACTTCTCATATATGATTATAGACAATTGGCAGTTTCTCTTTGTAAACGGAAGAGAATCTTTATGTATGTATTCATTTCATTTGCACATTTCTAAGATCAAAATTACTTCCGAGTCTAAAGTGGAGTTGTTCAAATAGAGAGGCACCAAAACGTCCCTGAAGCTAGAAAGCAACAGTTAAAAAGGCCTCAAAAATTCGCACATTTCTAAGATCAAAAATACCTTTGAGCCTAAAGTGGAGTTGTTCAGACAAAGAGGCCCCAAAACGTCCCTTAAGCTAGAAAAGCTAGAAAGAAACAGTTAAAAGGCCTCAAAAATCCATTGCTTCAGTGTTCATCTTGGAATATTAAAAGTGAAGTCACCAACAGTGCAGCAAGGAATGGAGAATCCATTTACTTTGAAAGTGGGGCAAGTAATGACAGGCTTTGGATTAGGGTATGGGATTGGCATCGGTGTTGGTCAGCCTTCAAAATTTGGGTGTGATTTTTCAATCTGCAAATCTATTTTGACTTGTGTATCTTTGTATTCCACAAATTGGAATTAGGATGCCTGATCCACATTGTGCAAAGGGAGCAATGGCAAGCAACACAAATGGCATGGGTGCAAATTGTAATTCTCTTTGTTGTTGCTTTCTAGGGTTTCTGATCATCTCAGCTTGTTCTTAAAACCTTAGATTACTTAAAATATGGGTTGTTGTTTCCATCTGCATTATGTATATGCTTATATTTCGGAGCCTAGGTTGTTCATGCAGCAACCTCTCTAACAAGAATTTTTTTAAGAGAACCCAAAACTTGGTGATTCAAATTTATTTGTTAAAAGCAGTGTGTATATATATATATATATATTAAGGTGTTGCTAATATGTGTTTTCAAGGTCCAGATTTTGAATATGGGCTCTGATACCAAATGTGAGGACTTATCCTATGTCTTCTAACTAAATTAGATTCATCCTTCAATTTAACTATAATAAGAAGAAATAACGTTTTTATAACTCTACATTTATTTAATAATAACATACTAATAAACTTTGTTTTAGAACATTTTAAATAAGTAAACAAAATTGTTTGCAACAATTTACATAAGTACTCAACAAATAGAAAAATACTTGTTCCAGTGGCTTAGTTGAGATGCTCATAACTCTGTTGGGATGTTCATCTTGACTACCCAACTGAATTTACCTCCCAACCAACTAAGAATAATTTCCTAGCCCAAAGAACCTCCACAAGTTCTATAGCGCTCCGAACCCAAATCCAACAAATTGTAGTGTATCAGTTAAAAGCAACACTCTCTAATAAATCCAAGTTTGAGTTCTTTCATTATCTCCTTTCTCCTCCACATTATTCCCCAAAATAAAATCCTTCAATGCTCAAAACAAAGACCAAGGTTTTCTTCCTCTCCTCTCATCTTACCTCTCTTTTATGTATCTTCCTCTCATCCACCTCAACCACCTATCATTAATGTCATGACTGCCCCCTCGTCATTTTATTTCAATATCCTTGACTTTTCTTATCATATCTTATCCAAAGTAAATTTGAAAAGGCACTTTGAAAATAAAATATGGATATTTAATTTAAAAATAAATTGGAGAAAACCATATCTTCTCCAAAAGTAGATTTGAGAAAACATCTTCGAAATAGAAATATGAATATTTAATTTATAAATAATTTAGAGAAGACTATATCTTACTCAAAAACAAATTTGAGAAGACACTTTCGAATATGGATATTTAATTTAAAAATAAATTGGAGAAAACCATATACTATCCAAAAGAATTGAATAATTTCAAATAATAAAAGTCATATCAGTAAAATAAAATTACAGTTTCACGAGTGTAGGCATATACCAATATTACTTAATAATTTTAAGTCAGTTTTTTAAGTCAAATTTAGCAAGATAGGATCAATAGGGGCATTACAATAACACAGTGATCTAATTTCATCGCATAGGAAGCAAAAGTTGCACAAATTCTGGTCGAGCGAATTGCAACTAAGATAATATAACCTATATATAAAAAAGTTTATCAGTGATTTAATTCCTTTGAAATGTAATAAATGTGGTCTTAATTATACATAACAAACTTGCGAATTGCAACTAAGATAATATAACCTATATATAAAAAAGTTTATCAGTGATTTAGTTCCTTTGAAATGTAATAAATGTGGTCTTAGTTATACATAACAAACTTTTATGCAAGCTTTAGTGATATAATTTCCTCAAAATGTGATAAACATATTCACTAGTAAACATTTCATAACAAGTAATAAGTTAAATATATGAACAAATATTACTACATGGTGTCTTTAATAATAGATATTTACTTTTTTATTTTATTTACAATGCTTATTTTCTTTTGACTTTCTGTATTTTTGAGGTTGAGGGAGTAAACACATAAGACAGCATCAAAACCACTTTGGAAGCTGCGATCTAGCCCTGTTGTTTAATTTAGCTTGTTTTATGTGAATTTTAGGCTAGTTATGAATGTACTTGTTTGTTTTGTTTGAAAGATATGGTTGATTTAAATGTTATAATTACATTGGGTCAACGAGCCTATAAATTAAATTGGATTTTGCATCAATTTTTAGAGGAGTTCTCACAAGGCAATCTAGGTTGCACTATTTTAATCTTTTCATAAATTAAATGAATTTTGGAATAGCTATTTGGATCCTTTCAGAAATTAAATGAATTTTGGAATAGCAAAAGTGTAAAGTTCAGTAGAAATCAAAGAGCAATTAAGAATTCCTTGATTTGGAAAACATTAAAGTTACCAACAACCAAAATAAGGTGTTCTAAGTAACAAATCCTATTTATCACAGTTTCTATTAAGTAATTCAGATTTTCAGAATAACAAAGAAAGAAAAACAACGTTTAAACAAATACACAAAAGAGGCACATAACAAAGAAAGAAAAACAACGTTTAAACAGATACACAAAAGAGGCACATCACCATTTGGTACGCCACATGAATCATGTGACAAGGTCATTGTATTATTGATGCTCCAGTACTTTGAAAAATATGATATGCAGAAAAAATTACATTCAGAAATCAACTCAATAATACTTTTGAAAATGAAGTATTTATAAATTAATTTACAAAATATCCAGAAATCTTCTGCTAAACTAATATCAAATCCCAAAAAAAGATTTGATTTACAAAATATTCTCTAATAATCTCACGAAAAATCTGAATAAAAATTATTACAAACAATATCTACCAAAAACATGTAAATATTTCCCAAAATACAATTAAGCAATAGAAAGTCTATACTATTTATAATCTTATGTTCAGCATTTCAAGTGAATTGTTGCTAACTATGGCTATTTCTAGAGAAATCTTGCATAATAAACTAAAGATAAGGTAATCTCTCTAATTTGTCTGCTAGAACTCTGAACTGTGTGCAAGTATTGTGCATTCAAATCTGGAACTGGAATTGGTTTACTGGAATTGGTTTACTGACTGCTGGAAATTTTTGTATTTACAATATCTACCAAAAACATGTAAATATTTCCCAAAATACAATTAAGCAATAGAAAGCCTATACTATTTATAATCTTATGTTCAGCATTTCAAGTGAATTGTTGCTAACTATGGCTATTCTTGGAGAAATCTTGCATAATAAACTAAAGATAAGGTAATCTCTCTAATTTGCCTGCTAGAACTCTGAATTGCGTGCAAGTATTGTTCATTCAAATCTGCAACTAGAATTGGTTTACTGACTACTGGAAATTTTTGTATTTCTGTTTCTAGGCATTCTGGTGGTGACTGGGCCTTTGAATGAGCAATGTTGTTTGTCTCACTCGAAGATGTTTGTGATGTCCCTCTTTCTACTCCATTTTGTTCTGAAATGTTGGTTGAATATGCATTGTTCTCCCTGTCATGTGTGTTGTCTTATCCACCCTCTTTTAAATAATTCTTTTGTCACAAAATATTTGAATTTAAACAATATATTTAAATTAATATTTCCAAATATTTAAATGAAATTCATAATTCAAAGTATTTATTACAATGATTTATGAATTCATATATTGTTTCAAAAATCCTTGGGTTGTTTTCTAAATCCATGTATTGTTTCTCTTCCCATGGATTTTGAAACCCATGTGTTGTTTTTAAAAACCATATCATGTTTCTCTAAATCTTTGGATGGATTTGCAAAACCATGTGTTGTTTTTTGTAAATCCATGGATGGTAAAACATTTGTTTCGACTTTTATCCCTGTAAAAACAAAAATAACTTGTTTTTGTAACAACTCATTTTTACTTGTCCTCTTATGTGTAAAACTCGTTTACATGAACTCCCTATTTTTCTCCCCTGTGCATTACTTTCATGAACATATGATTGCAAAATTTCCCTCTTATTGTCTCTCATGAATTTATTTTCCTGCACCCATGATTGCAAATTTCCCTCTTATTGTCTCTCATGAATTTATTTTCCTGCACCCATGAATTTTTTTCCTGCGCCAGTAAAATTATTAGTCTCACCTGATCATAAAATTTACTTAGCTTTGCCATCCACATAGACTTTACTTAGCCTTTCCATCCACACAGCATTTATTTAGCCTCCCATCCACACAGCGTTTACTTTACAATGGCATGAAATCCATTCCCGCCATATTTATAAAATTCAAACCAAAGCAGTTAATGGATTTCGAAGGGGATTTCCCAAGGGGTCAGCATCAACACAACATTCACTTGGCCTCCCATCCACACAGCATTTGTTTCATAATCGTATGAAATCCATTCCCGCCATATTTATAAAATTCAAACCAAAGCAATTAATTGATTTATTCAAACCAAAGCAGTTAATGGATTTCGGAGGTTGTAATGTGTTTTTGAACTCTTTCCAATGAAAATACCTGCATTTTGATCTGATCCTAACATTTATATGCAATTTCAGAGGTTGGAATGCTATTTCTGAGCTCTTCCGGTGAAAATACCAATACCTGCATTCTAATCTGATCCAAACATTTACATGCAAAAATCTCCCCAAATCTTAGTCTTTGGTGTTGCTTTAAAAATAATTTGCAAGAGGAAATATTATTTCCAACATTTATATGCAAAAATCTCCCTAACTCTTAATACTTGGTGTTGCTTTGAAAATAATTTGCAATAATTTGCAGGAAAAAATATTATTTCCAACATTTCAAACATATTAATGATCAACTATAATCAAGCAATCCTATAAAAATTACCAGACCCTAACATTTTCAAAGCACATTTAGTTCGTTAATTCTTAAAATGAAGCCGGCATTGTAACTTCAATTTCACCGACTATTGAAGTTGGACAACAAAGATTTTCTCCAACCTCAAATAAACAAATTCATCCCACCTATTCATAGAAAGGATATGACAAAAATAAAACCTCTTTAATGTTAACGATGCCAATTGAAATTGGACAACAAATATTTTCTACAACCCAAATGAACATATTCATTCCACCTCTTAACAGACATTCTATTTTATGGTAAGACAGCAAAGATTTTCTACAACCCAAATGAACATATTCATTTCACCGCTTAACAGACCACCTATTTTATGGTAAGACATTCTACTTTATAATAAAAAATACCAATCATTTACTTCTGGAATAAACAAATTCATTCCAATGGACATGTTATAAATGGAGCTTATTTAATGTTAAGACGTCAATGAGACAACAAAAAATTTCTACAACCAAAATAAACAATTTCCTCCCACCTGTTTATGGATATGTCATAAATGGAACCTATTTAATGTTAAGACGTCAATTAGACATCAAAAAAAATTCTACAAGCAAAATAAACAATTTCCTCCCACCTGTTTATGGATATGTCATAAATGGAACCTATTTAATGTTAACACATTTTATTTTATAGCAGAAATACAGATCATTTGCATTTGAAATAAACAAATTCCTTCCACCTGTTTATGGACATGTTATAAATGGAACTTGCTCAATGTTAAGACCTATTTTATAATAGAAACATACCAATCGTTTAGTGTTGAGATAAACAAATTCCTTCCACCTATTTTCTGGAAACGTCATAAATGGAGCCCCTAGTTAATAAAGACAATTTTATATTTAATGAAAAGGCATTACTAATCATTTACTTATTTATCTTAAGGACAATTTATTAACAGATTTGAACATATTTTCAGTGGAAAAATTTGTAAATAAATAATATCTAAAAGTTGAGATATGTCAACATCTGACACTCAAAAATTGATCTTGGAGTATGACCTTACTAGAGTTTAAACTGCTTGTGATTGATTAAGAGCTCCTCTCTTAGACATGAAACAAGAGTGGAGATCTGCACCCTTGAGGACCACCAACAAATTATTATAGGTGGTCAGTTTTTCTCTGCAAACGATGATGTTGCAACACATCAAGCTCTTGAGATCATATCAATACAGACTAAGTTGATAACCCTTAAAGGAAAATATTAAATTGAATATATTATATATATATATATATATCAGGTTTGTTTTTGCAAACAAATGATGTAGCAACACACCAAGCTCTTGAGATCATATCAATACAGACTAGGTTGATAACCCTAAAAGGAAAATATTAAATTAAATTATATATTTATATATATAACTATAAATATATACTTTCATTTTGAACGAAAGCTAAGGCAATTCATTAGATTAACAGGATTTAAACAACAGGAAAAACAAAAAACAAAAAAAATCCTAGCACCAATATCAAGACAATAGCAACACAAAACACTATACCACATAAATAAGTTGTCTCGAAGTTGTTCCTCCAAACAGTCTCCCGAAATGATTCGGAAACAAGCCCATGGAAATAGTACCTTTCCTTCAGCATAACCTGTCGTCCTATGCAACAAGAAATGCTCATATGTTAAACCATTGTGGTCGAAAGTTTAGTTAACAGGTGTGAAGGATAGATGGTCAGGGGATACTATTGAAGGATGCTTAAGAACATGGTGGGGTAAAAAGGAATGGAAAGAATAGAGTGCTGACCCTGTTTGATGATCTGGGTATGTTAACTAGAAATTCACTCCTATTCGAAGAAAAAGGGATTCCCCCTTTCGAGTTACATCAAATCTGAGCTAAGGCCACCATTTACATGTCACCTGTTATTCAGAATATGGATAGGCAATTGTCAGATTTGGCAGGCCTGGAGCTCATTCGATGGATCAAGGCAAGGTGCACAAAACAAAAGCAGCGCAGGTTGTATTCTGTTTTTTCTTCTATAAAGGCAGGGTTGGATTGTAAATCCAATAACTTCACAGAATTAATGGCATTGAGATTGTTATTATCCCTGCCTCTCCTGATTCTCCCTCCCTGTTTCCTATCACTCATTCCCATATCTCCACTCTCCTTCTTTCTATCCCCAATCTGCATCCTTCCTTTAGCACCAGCATTCCCTCTCTGCACTCTCTCTTCCCGTCCTTCTCCATCTTTCTTCTCGTTCCCTCTATCTATATCCCCGCTTTCTCCTCAACACTACTTTTGGCTCTTCTTTAGAACTAGAACTTGTTAACGAACATGCTCGAGAAAGAAAGGAAAGAAGGAAGGGCTCATAGGGTTATCTGGACAGAGAGAAATCGGGAAGGGGGGGGGAGGGAGGGGGTCAGGGGCTAGGCATCCAAATCACTGTGCCATGGAGAAATATCCCAAAAAAAATGCGGGTATACAGGGATTCTAGTTTAGTGATTAATTGGATGAATGATACAAGTCATATTTTAAACATGCATCTATAAATTGAGGGAGATAAGATAAAATCCATAGCAAATACTTTTGAATATCTCCTTCATACGTGTTTAAATAGACTAAGGGCATTACTGTCCAACAAATGACGACAAGAGTAGGTCAACAATACTAAAATAATACCTCATACAAAAGCTACAGCATGAGAGGCAAGAAACAAGTTGCTCTACTCTATATTACAGAGCATGTAAAGCAAAGTGCAACACAAATATATAGAATAAGATACAAAAATATATGATGTATGCTGAGAACCACCACACCGAGAGGAAGTGAAGACAAAACAGATCTATGGAGATGTCAAGTGTTTTGGAGCTGGCAGCCAAAGATGACGGTGAGGATTGAGGGATCGTCTCCTCATCAGAATCAGTATAAACAAAGAAATCACCAACACACATGCAGATGATGTCCGCTGGTGTATGGCCAAAGCTGATAGAATCTACCAGAATGATCCTGGAGGGTGTACAGGAGTACAGTAGCCCCACTCTCCTAACATTTGAGGCCAAAGAGAAGAAGATATGAATGCATGACTGCCCACTCTGAACAACGGGAATCTGGCACTGAACAGTCTGGATCTGGTCTGGATTGGAGGTTGTTTGGATCTAGACCAATGTTGTCAAACTCGGACTCTTTTAAGACCTTTTTTTCCTGTGACTCAAGAAGACTCAACGATTCTTTTCAGCCTCAGCAAAAAGAGAAAATACTAAAAATTCGAGCATAAAAATTATACTAATTACGTTTCCAATCCATATAAGTTATAAAACACTAAAAATTTGAGCACAAAATTATATTAATTACATTTCCAATCCATATAAGTTATAAAACACTAAAAATTTGAGCACAAAAATTATACTAATTACATTTCCAATCCATAAGTTATAAAACATAGTTAGTGCAGAAATTCATAACACAACATTTGAGTCTTGACACTCAATCTTTCTGTACAAAATGAAAATAGCAAACTGAAAGATAATTCCATGATCAAATTTACAAATATTACTCAATTCAACTACACAACTTATAGTCTCAACATAATTATAAATTTGAAATAGACAATATTCCAAGTCCAATCTCGACTCTCATGCATGACTATGAGAACGCCTAGAAAATTCCCTCAAGGAGCCAATCCCATCACTAGACTGAAACAACAACTGTGATGCAAGTACCACTAGAATGAAACAACTGTGATGCAGGTGTATCTGGTGTTTGAATTCAGGAGAATGGACCACTAAAGAGACCCTCACTCTCTTTATCAAGCCAACTAAAATCATTAGCAAGAGATTCATCCTCCAAGACCCAATCAAAGACTAACGCAATCTTATCTACTAAAATTGGATCCATATCCTTCGCCCGCAGTTGTTTTGTGAGCATCCAAAGGTTGTCATAGATGAAGACCAACTTCTCTGACGACTCATGCAGCAAACTGTCGCGCTTTTTGGTGTAAATTTGCTCTAATACTGACCAATATGCTTATAAACTGAACCGCAGGACAGACTCAAAATTATGATGACAAACTCTTGTAGGTATGGTCTTGTATGTCTTGATCTGGGTACATCCTGTTAATAGATATCATCACACCTCTCATCACCTTGGGATCTTTCTGAATTTTAGACCCCTGATTACAGAATATGTTCAAATTGAAATATGATCCCACTACATGCAACGATGAATGTAGCTTCCTCTCCCACCTAGAATAAATAACTTCCCATATGAGGAGATATTAGATGAATCCCCTTAATAGAAATCCTTGATGGCCTCTTCGGCCCTGTCCATACCCTCATATATGTATCACATTAGATATTTGTCTCCATCCATGATCCTCAACACTTTCACCAAAATGCAAGCCAAAATTTTGTAGTCATGATTGTAAAAGCTACGGATGATGATAAATCCAATGCTTTTTTTGTGATCCTAGACATAAAGATGAATTAGGCAAGATTGTTTCTAACTATGATGAAGTGTTTCAAGAACCTAAAGAATTACCTTCCAAGAGAGAGATACAACATGAAATCCAATTGCAGCAAGATGCTCCTCTTCCTAACATTGGTATGTATAGGTTATGAGTGATTTGAGAATGGAGAAATCAAGAAGCAAGTCCAAAAGTTGCTTGAGAAAGGAGTCATCCAACCAAGTACTTCCATACAGAGCTTCTATTGTACTGGTACCAAAGAAAGATGGTACGTGGAAAATGCACGTGGATTTTCAAGAATTGAACAAATCACGGTGAAGAATCGTTACCATCTTTCTCATATTGATGATTTGCTAGATCAGTTGAAAAATGCAATCTATTTCACTAAGTCAAACTTAAGAATTCGTTATCAACATATTAGAATTTTTTAAGGTGATATTTGGAAAATTGTTTTTAAAACAAAACAAGATGGCACTTCAATATATACAATTTGTTGTGGTCAAGAGATGTGACTATTGGGCTTATTGAGCCGACATATAGGTGAGGCCAACCTTGCTAATTTTTCATATGAGAAACATAAATTCAAAATCATACTTCTCCTTAGAAAATTTGATGATCTTTATATTGATTTTGGTCCTCTAGAAAAGAGGAATTCAATGGAATGATTATCTCCATCCACTAAGTTGGCCAAAGTGGAATTTGGCCCTAGTTGCCAAATTTAACACTCCCCTCTCAACTAGGGAGAATTCCACCTGACAATCATGCCATCATGTCGACATAAACCATCCATGTATCTCATCTCTGCTCTACTAAACACTAATATGAATAATAAGGAGGAATCGATCGAGAGTGAGTCACAAGACCTTGCCACTCTCCACTGACAAAAGTCAATCCATATAACCAAAGAGTAAACTCCAATCAAACTTGATCCCAAGTGATCAAGTTGAAGAACACCATGCATCTTAGACATAGGGAGTACGGGAGTACACGATGCGTCCATCAATAGTGTTATGGTCCCAAACTACTTTTCCCAACTCATTGGCCAAATGAGAGGTACTTCCCATGTGTCCTGGGACTACATGGGTAGGATGATGCAAGAACATCAGTAGGGAAAGAATATATCACATCTCGCTCACAACCACACATAGGGAAAGGAAAAAACACGTCATAATCACACGTAGGGAGAGGATGAACCACTTCCTACAGTCACACATCACAATCATTGTAGGGAAAGGATGAACCACCTCATATAGGCATGCAAAACACCAAGAGTAGGGAAAGGGTGAACCACATCCTACATGCATGCAAATCAAAAATAGTAGGAAGGATCCTACACGTGGGGAAAGAATGAACCACATCCCACCGACATGTCAATCATAAATCGTAGGAATAAGCATTGTACATGTGGGAAAAGGATGAACCACATCCCACCGACATGTCAACAATTGCCTATACGTATCTCTCACTGGGGTACCCGTAGGAGAAGGTGAACCACTCATCCTGCTAATATGTCATAGGAGAGGGTGAACCACTCATCATATGCATATGTCATCAACAATAGGGGAAGGTGAACCACTCACCCTACACACATGTCAACAATCATAGGGGAAGGTGAACCACTCACCCTACACACATGTCAACCACCATGGGGTATCACAGGGGAAAGTAAACCACTCACCTTGTACACAATGCACCACTAGGGGAAGGTGAACCACTCACCTTATGGTCACTCATAGCTCAATAAGTACCCCAAGTCCCTAGGAACTCCCAAAGCTCAATCTTCAGCCAAGAATCCCATCATATATGGAATAGTGCCAAGTTGCTTTTTGAAAATCAAAACTAGATCAATGGGAGCCTCATAGCTCTATCCAGCAGCATATAGATGTATATATAGCAAACATATTGAATTCTAGCAGAGATCTTGGCAACACTTAGCAATCCTCTACTTTATGTATATCTTGATGAAAAAAAATATTTGATTGATTTCACTTCCTCTTACTAAGGGAGACCACAGCCTAAACTTGTCTTTTCATAGTGCACCGTGACCATTAGACAACCTGCTCATCATGAGATCTGTCCACTTAAACATGCCATAAAACGGGTATGTCCTTTGTTGTACCATATAATGTGGTATGCGAAACACTGGATTCCCTAAATCTTCTTTAGTGATATACAATGAAGGTGTGCACAAAATGACTCACTGAAGAGCTAACTCAAATGGCTTTACTGCAATATGCATTCAACCTCAATTGAGCAACCGAATCAAGAGATAAAGCACTAGATGTGCTCTTTTAGTTTTCATCTATCATGCTACAAACCAAGCCAGCATCAGAATATTCATGGCATCTTTGATTCCAGCAATGTACTTCAAATTATAGATAATAGAATAGAGATATCTCAATAAGCAGTTGTCTAATATGAGAGGCTCATCCATAAATCGACACAGGGTTTTCATAGCAAGACATATGACTGAATAGGTCTGCTAACATTATATCAGCTTGACATCAAATATAGAACCTGACAAATATTGACGTCGTAGCATATTCAACAATTGGAAAAACCTTAGCAATACAAATCAAATCTAGGTTCAATATGTCGGAATAAGGTATTGAAATCCTAAAGCCCATACATCATTAAGATGTATCCTGACTGTCATACATAATCATAACAGATACTGACTTCCCAGAATAAAATAAACTGCTTCAATATTGGAGCTCTACTTAATCTATCAAGCAAGTCCTTGAACAAGTCGTCCATATATCGGGGGCCGATAGGCCCTAATGCAGTCCTTTTTTGTTGATATTATCAGACTCTTATGTTATGCTCTTTTTGTCCCTGTATATATATATATTTCCGATCAGCTATAGTACCTCTTGGGTAATTTTGTACAGACATATATATTTTTTTAAGTCTTTGGCCTAACCCTCTGCATATGCCAGGTTGGCATCTACAACATGTAATTTTCTCAAATTAATAGAAAATTACAATTTTTCCTCCAGAAACCAACAAAAAAAAATAAAAAAAAAAGTCGTCCATATATCAACCATACAGAATTTTGACAACTCATGTTCAAGGTCAAACCCTAGGAAGTGCCAAGCATGTTGGTTTGTGCATTATATTATCCTGTAGTCATCATTACTAGACTGGTTCTTAAACAGAGATTATGAAACATCACAATGTCATGCCTCATTAAAACACCTTTATTTTAATGTGATCTTTCGAGCTATTGCAAATAGGGACAGTGACTTGATATTCCAACCATCAGAAGGGATATAGCAAGCAAGCTATCGATAATCATCACATTATTCAATTTTTTCTTAATTTATATTCTTCAACCCAGAGATATCTCAACTAAAAAGTTGTCATAACACCTCTATCATTCATCTTTATTCTCAAAATGGTGTCATTTAATCATCTCAGCAGCTGTAGGTATTGTTGTGCTAGAAACTCAACCTAGTCAATAATACTTTTATGCAAGGTGTTGGACAGCGTATAACATAGGTACATTCACTGCTACTATGATAAGGTCATATTACAGGGGATAGTTATCCCTAGCTAAAGTATATCTACTACATGAGTCTGTCATATAGGTCGATCATAAGAAACCAAATTTTTTACGCCCTGATTAGAAAGACATACGAGTTGATGTGAAATTCTAGACAATTATGATCTGAGATCCGAGCTCACAATAATAACAGGTCTGAACTTGATTAGCTCTAAACCGCTGACATCTGAGCCATGATATACCACGAGGTTATAGCAATATAAAGTGATACATCTTGTTCATCATATTGTGGTCGATATAGATCACTGGGATGAAGACCATCTAACGTGAGGCACAAAACTTTGTCATTCATGTAGATAAGTCATACCTTTAAATTGAACCATAAAGAGTGCGAGTCTTTAGGATAGCAAAAGGTCGAATCATGGAGATTGAGTAGTCTATTTGATGTGAAAACATAATGAGTGATGTCATTAGAGTGAACCATGATGATAATAGTATCATGTTACGGTTGATAACACGACATTAAAGAGATATAGCAATGACTAAAGCTAGATATACATAGACAGAGATGCAATGCCCATAATCATACTCAGATGCTACTGGAACAAGGTCTAGATATATCGATGTGTAGTCAACGCCCTGTAGCCAGATCAAGAGGCTAATTTGACCAGGAGCGAGAGTTCAAAGTTCGAAGCCTACGGATTGCGTAGATACCAAGCGGGCCAAAGATGCAAATGCGAGGCGCCGAAATACATTGTAACGTTGTACCAAGATCATTTGATGAGACATAACTAATATGAAACATGAACTTCGAGAAAATATATTTATGGTGTGGAGATGAAGCATTATGCCAGGATTATTGTAAATATATTGTTGATGTTGCCTATATATAGTAGTGCCAGAATTATACTTGCCTGTATGATGCCATATAGAGACCACAATACTATAACTCATATTATATATACATATATATAAATGAGACAGAGAATGGTCCTGACAGTAGTTCATATATGATCGAATCACGTTGATCTTTACCATGACAAAATCAAGCAATCATCTTAGAGCGAGATGTGCCTCAAGGCCTTTCAAACATTTTTCTTCCAAGGAAAGCAATTTATGTTGCGGATGCGGGATCTTATCCAAAACAAATATGTGAGACCCATATCTGAGAACAATAATATTGGTCATAAGAACGGGAGATTCTTGAAACAAGAGACTTGAAGCTAATAAGAAGTATACAGAGAGAGGTCCAAGTCATCGTGCCATAGAGTAAGATCGTGTCTTTGCGATGATCTTTCATGGAAAATCCCATCTGATCTACGAACCACATACCCATTACTACAGGCCATAGATGATTTATAGAATGACATTATATGCATCGTCTTGAGATGGTAACTTTGAGCGAGAGTACTCAAATGCCACAGTCTTGAATCAGAGAGTACGAGCTCTGGGAGGAATGTCACAAAATTGCTTCAAAATAGATGCAAATGGCCTAAGAGAAATACGAGCCAAAACAAGACCGCAGAGCTTGATATTTTTCGTAGTGATCCTCATTTTTCTTTGCAAGGGCCAAGAGGAAGAAGACCGCACAGAATTGTCAATAAGCCCCTTTTGAGATCGCCTTTTTATAGCATATTTACTTAAGTGATCTTGTTTGAAACTCAGAGAAACCACAGGTTCGAGTTCCCTATGTTACTTCAATGGGATCAGAAAACCTTGACTCGCTCTTTTCATAACTGAATGTGATTTTGTTAACCTGTATATTCTTCACAAGAAGAAGCCCTCTTAATTCAATACTCAAAGCAAAGATATAAATCCATCCATCCTTGCTCCTAACTAATGCAACAATCCGAGAGTGAAGTTTTTCTTGAGGAAGATTTTATAGATTATGCCAACTGTGCAATCTTTCTTCCAGATTTACAAAGAAAGGAGATCTTGAAGACTTCTTGGTCATTGCTCTTGCTTGGGCTTGTCTCCACCTGAGCTCCGATTCCATGTTAATTTTTAGGATAACATGTTCTTCGCAAAAAACAGAACCTTCAATTCTCTCATTAGCCCAATTATCAAATCATTAGCAATCACGTGAAACATTATCATGATGACAGTAACTGAGAAAAGAACATGTACAATAAATAACGAAGACAAGCCAAGACAAGAGGACACAATAAATTGGCTCAAGCCTAGGAAAAACCCCAAGATGGGGAAAACCCTTGATCAAATCTTCTTATTATTAATATTGAATGTTCAGCAAAGAGAGAAAGTACAATAACTTAAAGTCAAAATGACTTGACAATAATAAGATCCAACCTTAGACAAGAAGATGGCTCAGAAGATTGTCATTCCAACACTTTGTTATCTATAGATACCCATGGTTTGGTTAGGGCTTCTTACAATACACAATTTTCTTGCTTAACTGATTCACAACACCTTATTTAAGTGTGGTTTATCCAGGCATACTAGGAGCTCCCCTTTGTTGGTTTTTTCTAGGGTTGATGTGAGATAGATTAAGCCCTGAAAACCCCCCTGAAGATAGTGACATTTGATCAGTCTTGTGACCTAAGAACAAGCTCATTTAGCCCTGCATCTTAACTGAACCAAACCTCAGGAGTTGCAGCTTTCCTGCACAAGACGAACCTCATACAAGACAACCCTAAACTGTCTTCCAACAATCCTCTAATCCACGGCTACGTTCGTGATGGATTTTAGCGAGCAAAGGATGGTGAGAGATGCCCAGAATTTCCTTTATGTCTTGTGGCTTACTTGATAGAAGAATCTCGACCTTGATGTAGAAGAGAGAGACCCAAAAACAACTAGCCCTTTATTCTCCTTCAAAAGCTCGGCTATTTTAGACAAAAATGAAGCCCTTTCGATCTGTGAAACAAGGGATACAACACTCCAATATATACAATTTGGTGTGGTCAAGAGACATGACTATTGGGCTTATTGAGCCGACATATGGGTGAGGTCAACCTTGCTAATTTTACATGGAAGAAACATAAATTCAAAATCATACTTCTCCTTAGCCAAATTTGATGATCTTTATATCGATTTTGGTCCTCTCAAAAAGAGGAATTCAATGGAATTATTATCTCCTTCAACTGATCTAGCCAAAGTGGAATTTGGCCCTAGTTTCCAAATTTAACAGTTTATTTACGTTATATCTTAGGAAGTGGTAAATTGGAAATTCATCTCTTTAAAGGTGAATCCATCACAAAATAGCCTAAGCCTAATGACAGAACAGACACTAGGAGCTTCCTAGGAGTAGTTCAATATTGGAGGAAGTTCACTGCCAACATCTCATTTATTGCATCTCCTTTACATACTTTGACAAGAATTAAGCAAGCCTTTCATGGGAGAGGCAAATAACAAAAAGCCTTTAAAAGTTTGAAAGAGAAGATCAATATAGCCCTAGTTTTGGTATTGCTATATTTACAAAAATCGTTTGAGATTGAAACCAATGCAAGTGATTACACCCATGGGAGCAGTATTAATACAAAAAAGGAAACCATTATGAAACCTTCAGTGGTGCAATAAGAAACTATCCTGCCTATGACAAAGAATTGTATGTTTTGGTTCAAAATGTTAAGTGAAAACACTATTTGATGGCCAAAGAGACAATCGTCTATATAGATCATCCACCTTTGTAATATCTTCAATCACAATCCAAGCTACAATAGTCATGAAATTTTCGGTGGAAGGGATTCTTGCAACAATTCCATTTGGTCGTTGGGCATAAAATAGGGATACAAAACAAAGTTGTTGATATATTCTAAAGATATTCTATTATTGCATCCATTGTTTTACAACATAGTTCTTTAGCTCATGAAAGTTATATATGCTAAAGATGAATTTTTCAAGGATGTATATGAAACACTAATCCATGGTACTCTAGCAAAAGAATCAGATTATCATATTCATGACAAACAGTTGTGTCATCTTGGTAAATTGTGTATTCCACTGGATGAAAAAGTACATGTAATCAGATAAGCACATACTTCTCCCATTTCTGGCCATTTTAACGTAGGACAAATAGTAGCTCAGTTGCAACGTTGTTGTTGTTACCCTGTTATCCTCAAATGAATGAAACTAAGGGATGTGTCGTGTGTTACTTGCAAACCAAGTAACAAAAAATTAGGTTTGTACATGCCACTTCTTTTAACTTCTCATCCATGGAAAAGTGTCCATGGATTTTGTAGGGGATCCACCTATCTCTAGAAAATGACATGATTACTTGTATGTGGTAATAAATAGATTTAGCAAAATGTGTGTGTTGATGATTTGTAAGAAGCAGGGGACGAAAGAAAGTTATACACGTTCTTTTAAAATGTTTTGATTCATGTTGGTTAGCCCACATCCATTGTATCTAATCATGACTCACACTTCCTTGAAACGTTTTGGTCAACTTTATGAGAATTAACGAACATCGGGCTTTAGAAAAGAACTACTTTTCATCCACAAACTGATGAATAGACAAAAATGGTCAACATAACAGCGATGTCTACTGTGAGAGTATTGTAGCAAGCATCATATGCTTTGGGATGTGCAATTGCATTATGTACAACATGCCTATAACAATGCCATACCTTTTGTACATAGAGGTCTCCTTTTGAGAAACATTTTAAATATTTGTTCAAGTCTCCTTTGGAATTCACTTTTGGGCCTGATCTTGTGGTGGATGGCCTCTAGCAATAAACTGTCTCTCTGCATATTACTCTGGCTCTGAAGCATCGTCTTTGCATTGCTGATGTCTGACATGCTATCCACCAACCACTGCATTGTTGTTGCTACTATATTGTTGCCTTTGACACTACCACTATCAATGTTACATATGTACTGCAGCTCCCTTTGCATTCGTGTTGTTGTTGGTCCTGTTACCCAACACTGCATCTCTCTCTCAAATGTTGCATATGTTATGTTGTTATCACTGCCACTACTAACATTGCTTCCATACTGCAACTCAATTGCTGAGAGAAGCAACTGAAAACACCCAAAAACTGGACAAGTATCCAGTGGAGACTCCTCGGTGGTGAAATCCTGATGGTTGCTAGTCCCTTGCTACCTCTGAAGCCACTGCGTAGCTAAAGCTCTGCATTGTGCCTCCCTGCATTGTTGTCTCTGGCTCTTCTAGCCACTGCATCTGATGCACCAACACTCCATGGCACCAACTGAAACTCCACCATCCCACAACTACTGATCATGGGCTCTCGTAGCAAGGCAATGATCCAAGAGGTGGGCTCCTCAAGGATCTTGCTCATTTGCACTCCTCCTGACTACAGCTCTATATCAACCCACCTCCCTCCTAGAGGTATCTCTGCTTTCATGGCGAACTCCTCCTCGTCAATCTTCGCGGCTGCAACCTTGGGATCATGCTTCTCATCCTTGTCCTTTTTCTTCAAAGGACACCAAGATGCATAGTGGCCCATCTCGCCACATCTGAAGCACTTCACCTTGGAGACGTCCTCCTTTCGTCTCTGTTGTCCCTGTTGTCCCTGCGATGCAAGGGTTGCGTTATCCTCTTCCTCCACTTTGGGCTTCGACCCACTACTGTTGTTGCTCCCTTCAAGTTTGACCTTGAGCAAGTCTCTCCTCAGCTCTTCTTGTTTAGGAGCTACCCACATCTTGTCCCAATTTGGCAATGTTGCTCTGCACAAGATACTCTGGACAAAGAGCTGTCAATCATCCGAGACAGAATTTAGAGCCAGTTTTACTAACTCCAAGTCTTGAGGTGTATGTCCTGCAGCTGATAGCTCATCACGAGTCTCCTTCAGTTTCGTAAGGAATGGATCCACACGTTCTCCCTTCTGCATTATCCAGAGCTGCCAATCATCTGAGACAGAATTTAGAGTCAGTTTTACTAACTCCAAGTCTTGAGGTGTATGTCCCGCAACTGATAGCTCATCGCGAGTCTCCTTCAGTTTTGTGAGGAACGGATCCACACGTTCTCCCTTCTGCATCTGAGAAGATCTCAACTTCTTCTCTAAGTACATCTTCTGCTACTCGGAAGATCTCTGATACAATGTGGCCAAGGCATCCCACATCTCCTTAGCGGTCCCTTTGCTTGCAACATGGCACACCACATGATCCTTAACTCCATCTAGGATCATCATCTTTGCCTTAGCCATCTCAGCTCTGTACTTCTTCAGCGGATCTGCATCCACTGGGACAACTACCACATTATCAACATACATCTTGAGGGCATGCTCATCTAGAAGGAAAGTCATCCTAGCCTTCCAGATGGCATAAGTTGGAAGCCCCGTCCAACCTGTCATGTTTCCTAAAGCCATTGGTTGTCATCTCCTCCGAAAATTGTGGAACAACTCCCTCTTTCTCCCTACTGCGTAGCTCCTAGGTTGACTTACGCACTCCCTGATGGAGCTGGTAAGTTGTTGCTCCTTCAATGCTGAACCCGACAAAGTTGCATACTGAAAAATCTATGTCCACCAACTGCTCCTCACGCTGAGGCTCAGCGTTGCTCCCTCTGTCGCGGCAAAATTCAAACTGGAAGCTCTTTCTCTCCGTTAACTCACTCGGAGAGAGACTACCTCGAATTTTTGACCCTCTAGCTAGAACTACTCAAACTCTCTAGGGTTTCAACTTGTTGCCTCCTGCAGCTTTTCGATTTCCCCTTATGCCCGGCGCTGGGGTTTCTGGTTTTGCTCTTCTTGTCTCACCTGCACTAGCATTTCTGGTTTTTCTCTTCTTGTCTCACCTGCACTAGCTTTGATACCATGTGAGAATTCCTAAGTCGGAATCCCTACTGCAGCAAACTGATGTTACTTCTCCTACTTATTTAAAGCATGCAAGTTATTTACTATGTTCTACAGTAAATATCGAAGCAAATACATTTGCAGCCTTCACTTAATTTACATATATGCGGAAACAAAACACTGAGCAAGAAACAAAAATACAGCACACGGGACATGGTTATTTTTGGACAAAACGTCCCCGGAAAAACCCAATGCGGCGAAATCGGTGCAGCAGCTATGAGGGTTTATTATGTAGGAAAAAATTCGTAGTACAATTCTAGGATGCTCAACTAGCAATCAGATATAGAGAGAACATTGCACAAAAGTGGTGAAATGATCTCACCCTGTCACTGGAGAATCAGTGACTGATCCTTTTGCTCTGGAGGCTCTATGTCACCCTCTGCGTGGCCTCTGCGCAGAACTACGTCACCCCTCCTGGGTATTACGCTACCTCTCCTCTGGGTCCTCTATTGGCTGAGAAATCAACTTTCTGCCTCCCAAACTCACACCCTAGCTTCCGGCAACTAAACTTCGACTTCCCTTCAAGGACTGAGTTGCCTCTGCATCAGCACTACATGTGTCAGCGTCAGCCTTCCTCTGGACGTTTGTCTGTCCTCTCTCTGCCTTGTACTCTCCGGATTTTCACTGCCTCTCTGCTACAAGATGTCCTCAATCGATTTTCCTCTTGAGAACTTCTCACTTCAGAAAATTGATTTTCTCAATCTCTCTCTGTCTTCCAAATGACCCTCAAGCCCCTTCTTATGTCTTTCTGTTGGACAACCAACGGCCTAGATTACATCTTATTCAAAGGCTCAGATCGTTTTGACTTGATCCCTAGAAGTTTCACCCCTGATTAGATTAATACCCATTAACATTTTAATTTTCCTAACTTTAGACTTAGCAACCCCATTAAAAATATTAATTATTTTAATAAAATCATTTCTGGGTGGAATTTCCGAAAACGCTTTATGGGTTCTTTGGAATACCTGTGCCCAAGCCTCCCTGCAAAATTTGAGGCTAAGAGCACATCCAATGCTACCCCAAATCAACAGTCCATAGTCGCACTGCTCCCCTCAGCAACCACAAAGGCAAGTCTACGAGCACGGTGTCAGACAGGTGGTGGGAATTCTTTGTGTCCAAGGGTTGGGGTGTTTTTATCGGCCAGTTTTAAGTGTGGAGGAAAGCCCCATGCTTAGGCACGCCCTGGGACTGCAATCTCGTGTCATCCACCAAGATTCTTGTGTGTGGTTGTATTGCATGGTGTTATATATCTCGGCAGCGGTGTTTTTGCAAGTTTGAATATTGGGTCATACACGATTCTTGTGGTACTTGTTTTCCAACCTCTCCCTTCCTCTGGTAGCCTTGGCTCGACATCATGCCGCGTCAAAGGGGACACCCTCACCGGGGGGAGGCAATCACCGCCATGTTGAGCAGCCGAACCCGAGCAATCATTCGCTTGCAGACACATCTGACAATCAGGAAACAAAGGAGGCATCTGTTATCTCTCCAACCCGTTCCCAAGCCATGTGATTGCTCCAGCGACCCTCGAGTCCATTGCGGCTCGGCGGCGCAACATCCAGGTGAACATTGACATTTTGAGGGAGCATAGATATGAGGATCGTAACGAGTTGGTAGCTTACATCAACAATAGCCAGTATAGTCAAAACAAAATTCTGGAACAGCTGGACAGTCTTCGACGCCAGCATCGACGCACCAACGACCACCTCCGCAGCTTGGAAGCGAGGGTGGAGCATATTGAATTTCACATGCATGAACACATGGGCTACTTTGTTGCTCCTCCTATCATTCCTCCCAACCCACCTCCTTAATATGTTGCCTCCTATTCAAGGTTCTCTTATATTTTGTCTATGTATGCCAAGGCTAATAGACCCATTGGAAATAAAGAATGTCATTGTTTGTCCATGTTTTCCTTTAGGTCCCAATCTCAACAAGTCTAGTCGGAATGAGGGAAAGGGGCCTGTTGAGATGAATTTTGTACTCAACGTCTTTTTGATAATCTAATGAAAGCATCTTGATTGACAAAGAAAAAACCAGAAAAGAGATAGAAAGGTAGAAAAACTTTAAATGCTAAGTTTTAGTATTTCTCATGTCATGATATTTGGTTTTCTAATGTCATTGTTGAAAAATGTTTGAATTTTAACATTTTGCATTTCAACATGTTTTTTCATGTCCTTTTGTAGTCATGATATTTGGTCTTTAATACCATTGTTGAAAAATGTTTGAATTTTAACCCTAAATAAAATAAAATAAACTTTTATATACAAAAAAAGAGTGATGTTGCATCACCACTTTTACATTTCAGCGTGGCTTTTATGTCTTTCATAATCATGATATTTGATTTTAATGCATCTATGTCTATTTCAAGTAAGCATCTGATACATTAAAAAGACCAAAAAAATACATCAATATGTCTTCTTACATCAAAAGAATCTCCAACCTACAATAAAAATACCTTTAAGGCACTTCTAGGAAGACTATAACACTATTGGAACACTCTCCTTGAATTATTCCTACAAATAAAAAGGCATTATGGCCTTTATCTTACTAAAAAACATTGTTGTGTCCTCTTCAAACTAAATTTGTCCAATATATAAATTAATGTAATTGCCTATGGTCTAGTGGTAAGTTGTTGAACTTTTGCGGAGGAGATCATGATTCAAATCCAATAATTTATCCTCTTACCTTTTTACATGGCATGGCATAAAATATGGGATTTTTAATACCATAAAAAGTATCATGGTTAAACACATAACATACATGAGTAGCACAAAAAGAAAAAAAGTACAAGTGAACCAAGTTTGACTTTGTTGATGTCAATCCATATCAAGCACAAAGTTCCAAAATATTTAATGGTTTGGATGGTAAAATATTATATTTTCAAATCCTTTGGGAATTTCAATTTATCCATGTGTTAGTTGTTAATTGGTCCGTATGTCAACCCATCACCATGCCACATGTCAGCGTTTATCATGACATGTTAGCCTAGAGTATGCCACGTGTCAATACCACCCCTATTTTGCCTTCAACTTCCCAAAGCCATAATTTCTGCATACAATATTGATTTGAGCCCCCCGTTCAAATTGCATTGCAAACCTCTTGACAAGCTCTTCAATGTAGAGACCTTTTCATCAACATTTGAGACCAATAATATCGATCAGTTGTCAAAATCCTCCTTGATCAATCCTCCACACTAAAATTTTTCATACCACTAAAAATTTCATTTTCATTTGGCAAGTGAGGTTACAACTCCCTTACTTTTCCAATTTCCATCCATCACACTCCTTTTAGACCCATACAAAAATATTACATATCACCTCTTCGCGAACTCCTAATCCTTTTGTTAAGAATAACATTTTCCTACAACTTATCAAGGTATTTAAGAGAAAAATCATCAACTAAAGGAACTTGAACATTTTCAGCTTCATCCATAATCATAAGAGGCTCATATAGTTTCAAGTTTTCAACATTCACCACTCAATATAGCTACATATATGGAGGTAAATTTAACAAGAAAACATTGCCACTAGTCTTTTCCAAAATTATAAATAGACCATACTTGATTGGTTTGGGTTGTTTACCTTTATATTTAAGATGTATTTTGCTAGTAAATAGCCAAACTTGATAACCTACTTGAAAATGATAATTGACCTAATGCTTGTCATGCTTAGCCTTATACTTGGCTTGGCTCTGTCCTGACTGTTCTTGTATAGCTTGATGAACCCATTGGATATTCTAAGTGAATTTTGAGGTTTTATATGCATCGTTACGTCCAAGCACCACTAAATCTTGTCCAAAAGTAAAGTCCAAAGGAGACTTGGGAAAATATCCAAAACACGTCTCAAAATGAGAAAAAAGACCTCTATATTGAAGAATGTGTGGCACGATTATATGCATGTTGTACATAATGCAATTGTTCATCCCAAAGCTTGGTATTTTTGCTACAATACCCCTCATAAAAAATGTATCGTTGTCTTGATGACCACTTACGCTTGTTCATCGGTCTATGGATGAAAAACAATGTTTTTCTAAAGCTCGGTGTCCATTAACCCAAATAAAGTTGATCAAAACTTCCCAGGGAAGTGAGAGTCTCAATGAGATATAATGGATGTAGGCAAAATGAAAATGAACCCAAATATTCTAAGAGGACATATGTGCAGTCTTTGCTACTGTCGCCTATTTCTTACAGCACATCAAGGCACATTTTGCTAAATATATCCACTACCACACACAAGTAATCACGGCCTTTTCAAGAGACAGGTAAATCCCCTACAAAATCCTCAAACACACTTTCCCATTGACGAAAAGGTATAAAAAGTGGCATGTACAAACCAATTTTTTTGTTACTTGGCTTGTTAGTGTCACACATGACACATCATTTTACATATTTGGACACACTTTCATTCATCTAAGGCCAATAACAACAATTCAATTCGTCTACTTGAGTACCTTGGATTAATGTTTCTATACATCCTTGAAATTTTCATCTCTAGCATATTGTTTGATATAAATTTCATGAACTACAAAACTATGTTGTAAAACAATGAATGCAATAATCGAAAGTCTTGACAAGATATCAACAACTTTGTTTTGTATACATTTCTTATACCTAACGACCAAATGGAATTGTTGCAAGAATTCCACCCATCGAAAATTATGTAATTGTTGTAGTTTGGATTGTGATTGAAGATACTGTAAAATTTTATGATATGTATGGATGATTGTCTCTTTGCCCATCTTCTTCACACTTTGAACCAAAGCATACAATTCTTTGTCAAAGGTAGTATAGTTTCTTATTGCACCATTGAAAGTCTCAAAATGGTAACAAATTGGTTTCTTTATTGTGTTCATAGTACATCATCGCGTAATCATTTGCACAAATTTCAATATCGAACGGTTGTAAATCTAGCAATGCCAAAACTAGGGTTGTATTGATCTTCTCTTTCAAATTTTTGAAAACATTTTGTTGTTCGCCTCCCCACCGAAAAGCATATTTAATACTTATCAAAGCATGTAAAAGAGATGTAATAAATGAAAAGTTACTAATTAACTTCCTTCAATACAGAACTACTAAGAAGCTCCTAACTTCTCTTACATTATTAATCTTAATCCATTTCATCATGTCTTAAATTTTAGGGGAATCAATTTTCAATTCACCACTTCCTACAATATAGTCTAAATAAACTAAAAATGTTTTACTATATTCACATTTTGACATCTTTAAACACACTCTCTCTTTTTTCAAATCATCCAAGACTTTCCTAACATGCATTACATGATCTTCCCAATTTTGACTTAAAATCAAGATTTTATCTAAAATAGTCTATAACAAAATCATCTATGAATGGCCTAAATACACCATTCATAATTCTCATGAAAGTAGTAGGAGCATTACAAAGCGCAAAGGACGTGACTAGCCATTCAAATAGACCTTGTCATGTTTTAAAAGCAATTTTTCAAATATCAACTTCAAAAATTATGATTTGATGTAAGGATTCTTCACCATGACCTTGTTCAATTCCTAAAAAACCACACTTGTCCTCCACATACAATCTTTGTTTAGTACTGGTACAATGGGCAATCTACATGGAAAAGTACTTAGTTGGATGATTCCTTTCTCAAGCAAATCCTCGACTTGCTTATTGATTTATTCATTCTCAATCATTGGAAACCTATTCATGTCAATGTTAAGAAGAGGAGCATAATGTTGCCATTGGATCTCATGTTGTATATATCTCTTGGGAAGTAATCCTTTAGGATCTTGAGACACTTCACCATAGTTAGAAACAATCTTACCTAGTTCATCTTTATGTTTAGGATCACATCAACTTAAAGCATTAAATCTAACATCATCATTAGCTTTTACAATCATTAGTACAATTTTTCTAACATTTACCAGCCTTTTCATCTGCGTGAGGGAACAACAGACAAATTCACCTTCATTCAATGGGATCTCATGATTACTGAATCCCATCTTTTATAAGATGATACTTCTCCTCCTCCCTAAAGATAACTTTCATATCATATAAATATGGACTTCCCAAAACAATCCCACAAATATCAAGTGATACGACATCTAACTCTACCTCATTGATGAAATTGGACATAATTGCAAATCTAAGTTTTCATTATTTAGACACCTATAACTTAGCATTTTCACATAACGATCCTAAAGGATAAGGTTTTGGATGAGCGCTTAGTTTCAAGTCCAAATATTTTAGCAAAATCTTGAATGATGAGATTAGCTTGTGACCCACTATCAAAGAGTGTACGAATCTTTTTATGTTTTGAAATGACTCTAAAATGAAATAGCTCAATTTTTTTTTCATCGTGCATAGTTTTGGATTTTGAAGAATGAGTGTTATAGCTAGAACTAGCAACATAAGATATACCTTGTATCTTATGTTGGCATGTAGCACTGGTCTTCTTATTACCCTTTTTATTTTTTAACCACTTTGACCTTAGTTTTGAATAAAGCTTCCAACACTTAGGATCATCACGTCATAGCTTCTCGCCTCCTTTTTTCATTGTAACTATTCTTTTGACTTATCCTTTTCATTGTTCTAGTTCGCAATTGGCTAAATTGGTTTCTCTGAAAAGATTTCAAGGACATTCTTTCCACTTGACTCGATGTCAATAGTGTGGACACAAACTTCATCAAGATTAATTGGGTTGAACATAAGAATAGTATGTCTCAAATAACTATGCAACCCACCAATATACTTCAAAGGAGCGTATAAAAAAAATGTTCAGTGTTAATGCACTCTTTCGAAACTCGAGTATAATCTTGCACGTTTTGTCCTCTACCTTGTCTTATATTTTTCCAATCCATTAATGCTTCATCCGCAATTCTTTAGGCCGTACAGTAGACTTCAATTTGCTTGATCCAATTATCTTACTTCTCTGCATCAAGTTCACAATTATACATCGGCAAATTGAATTCCACATCTAATTTCAACAAAGATAATTCAGAATCAGTCTTCTTTGGTTGCTCTTTTTGAGATGGAGATGGAGGTGGAGAAGAAACATGAGGAGGAGGAATTTGAGCCAATATTTAACTTGAATAGGGCCTTCTCCGTTTTTTCTCCATTCTTTCTACGGCTCGTCTTCCATCACTTTCATGTCAAGAAAGACTTGCCAAAATGCCCTTTCAGACTTGGTGAGGCCTTTTCCCCCTTCACATTCCATTACTTGTCATGGAAATGTTTGTCTTGTACCAATCTAGAGATTAAACTCTTCAAGTGAACCTTCTCTACACTTGAGACTAGACCTGATTACCGTTCAACGCTTTGCAAATCCTTGATCAAACCTGCTTTGATACCAAAACTTCGTCCAAAATTAAATGCTTAAATTGTCTTTGTATGTAACTTTATTAATTAAATGAATTTAATAAGGTTTAATGAGCATTTAAAGGATGAAATTGCAAAATAAACAGCAATGTGAAAGACAATTAATAGCACGTTGTTAATAGAGTTCACCCCTCTTGGACTACATCTCCGGTCTGCTTCCGATGAGCTTTTGATTCATTAAAAATATGCAAAAAATACATCAAAATATCTTCTCACATTAAAAGGATCTCCAACTTGGAATAAAAATGTCTTTAAGACCCTTATAACAAGAAGACTATAGCACACTGTTGGAACACTCTCCCCAACCTTTTCCCACAAATTAAAGAGTTTTATGGCCTTTATTCTTCATAAAAGGCATTGTTGTGTCCTCTTCAAAAGAAATTTGCTTCATTATATAGAATGTAGTGGCCTATGGTCTAGTGGTAAGTTGTTGGAATTTTGCGAAGATCATAGTTCAAATCACTTATACTTTGGAGTTGATTTGGATATGAACTAAAGATTGTTGGGGGTTTCATTGGCCCCCTAGAGGCACAAAATTTATGCTTTTTGTTTTTTAAATGCTTTCTAATAATTATGAGATGATTCTATGGATACATTTGTTTTTAGAATGTATAGACCCAAGTTCAAGACTGTTGGGATTTTTTGCCTGTCATCGTAAACCTGCATATTTATGTACCTTAAATAAAAGATCTTTTTCCAGGATTTTGTAGATGATAGGAGGCAATAAAAATGTCCCTCTTTTGATCTGCAAATGCAACAGCACATTATAAGTGTGATTTTTTTCCTACTTGAATAGAATTGGCGGCTTTTAAGTTTTTTATTGGAGTAAAAGGAAAAAGAAATGTAGCCAGCCAACGTTAAAATTATAACATACAAACATAGCTTTGCAATGGCACAGCCAAGGATGAATTCTCAACTGCTCATGCAACCAAGGGAACAATAATATATGCCTTCTCTTCTATAAATATAGCATTGAATGAAGCAGGAAGAAGCAGGAAGAAACTCAGACAACACAAGGGAATACAGTCCAACATTATTAGTGATGACCCTCAGAGTCCTTTGAGCAGCAAGTAAAGAGTGCACAATATAGAAAGAACTAGAAAAACCCTGGGAATAAGGCATACCTTCCAAAAGTATTATGCCATTTGTATTCTGACCAAAATATTTATGGAGGTCAAATTGGGTATAGAAATTTGTAGACTTCACAAATCTAAATTTCTCTGGGCAGAGGGATAATTGAACTCAGTGGTACTCCAAAGACCAAAAAGGAGATATAAGCTTACCTCTTCCAGTAGTTTAGGACAGATTTGAAATTTGAACAAACTCTTCAAGTAAACCTCCATAGACACCAGTTATAATAAATAAACATGGAGTATCTGAGCTGTAAGTTTGTAACCAGTAAAGAGAATATTAGCAAATGTAGCAATTACCACATAAGTATAGAATAGCATGCCTGAAGGTTGCATATATATTAAGCTAAGTCGCATGGAACCTCTCTGGATCTGGATGCAGATATGGATCCAGAAGACGGAGTGCTGTCTTAGATCAACATTATATAATCTCCTTTTATAATATAATTTGCTGACAGGTTATGATGTTCTATTAAGAGTTCCTTCACCAATGGAATTGTGGTAGTATGCAATAATTTTACATAGCCACTATGCTTACCAAGACAATCTTTACAATCTTTGAAAGGCATAAGAGCAAAGTTGAACCCATCAATCTAAGGGTGGGTTGACCTTAATTCAATATATGTAGAGATTAAACTGGGCATATTTACGTTTCCCAGCAGCTTTTATCACTAACATATGTTGCTCTCAAGGCAGCGCAAAAAAAAGAGTTATCAGAAATCACACCTTCATGGTGAATTTCATCTGGGTTCCACCTGTGAATTGTAGAAAAACTTGAACAGCAAACATTAAGAAACTTTTATTGCAAAAATATCATCCCTTCTTCCATTAAATAAGAAACAATTAAGATATAAAATTGGTTGTCACTCACCAGGCCATTGAAAAAGTGTGCATGTTTTGCTCTCTCCAGAAGACTAAGCTTCAATCTTGTAGAAAGAACAAGTTGAATTTGGAAGTAATCCCCTAGTAAAATTATCACTCAGTTGAGCCTCTGACTTCCATTCAATTGCTGTAAGAATAAGTAGGGGAAACTACAGCCACAAACAAAGGGGAAATTTCAACAGACAGCAAATTTGGAATTTCCGGACATAATTTGACAGCTTGTCATTGAACAATAATAATCTTAGATCCTATAATAAATCAATATGAGGTGTAGTTTTAAACATTCTGAAAGAAAAAGGAAACACTTGAAAAAAAATTAGTTGACAGTTATAACATATTACAAATTATGATTCGGTCAGTAAAAGCCTGTGGGCAGCACCCGTATATACTAGAAAGTGGCTCACTATTTCCAAGATAACTCCACCACCATAGCAAGCTTCCTCTGATATTTTATTCCTTCATAACTGAAAAGAAAATAATAATGATTTTCATTAACCACATCCAATCTCTTCTGGATTGATTTATAATGCTGAGACAATTTATCAGGATATTTTTGACACTTTTCTAGCTACTTGTGTGCTACCTGAAATAGGCAGCAGCTAAAAGTCAAAAGTTCTAAAATGAAAGAAAATAAATTCAGGACTTGACAGTGAAGGACAATGCCCAAACACTCTATTGTTTGTGCTCTAGATTGTATGTTCTCTTTTATGAAAAGCATTATGTGATTGAAATTATAAATAAAATGGAGGTAGCACAGTGGAACATATCTGGTACTAAAATTTACAGAACTGATACAAATCCATTCTCAAGATTAACCCTCCACAAGAACACTCTTCATTCAAATGTTCCCTCGTGCCCCAGTCAATCATGGCCATAGAATAGTAGAACAGTGTTACCAGTAGGCAAAACTTGATTCAGCAGCCAAACTGGGGTTATTCAAATTGCCAGCAAGCTTGACTCACCATCTCACATTTGACCTGGATAGCAGGTCAAACACTTCACCTACGACTACTCACAATTCCTGGACCAGGTCAACGAGTTAGACAAAATACTTGCTGCATGCCCTGTAACTACTGCATTTTCGCTTATTTTCAGCAAAACATTCATCCCAACTTTCTTCCTAGCTTCCTCCTTATTTCCCCCGATCTGAAACAAAGACAAAGTAGGACATCCACAATTTCAAAATCAGAAAATGCATGAATTTTAATCAATGAATGAATTGAATTGATTTACAATGAGCAATGAAGCTCAATAAATAATACAAATGTATTTACAGAAATAGAAACAGCAAGTTTCTACTAAGAAATAGAAACAGCAAGTTTCTAAGAAGAAACTGCTTAATAAGATCATAGACGATCTTATCCGAATGAGCATTAAACACTAAAATAGCATGATTCTAATACCCTCCCTTAATGTTCAATCTATTTACAACACCTATAGACCCTCTGAATTTTACAAACTTATCAGGACCAAAGGGCTTGGTGAAAATGTCTGCTGGCTGCTCCGTTGTGGGAACATACAGCAACTAAATGGATCCGTCTTCAACAAGCTGTCGAATGTAGTGACAATGGGTTTCCACATGCTTTGTCCGTTCATTGAAGACTGGATTCTTGGCGAGTTTGAGCACTCCCTGATTATCACAAAACAAGGGAGTAGGACCTGCCTGGGAAACATACATATCCGCAAGCATACGTCGAAGCCAAACTACCTCACAAGATGCCTTAACTACTCCCCGATACTCTGCTTCTGTCAAGGAGAGAGCCACTGCCTGTTGCTTCTTACTAGTCCGTGACAGCACCGAATCCAGACAAAACACATACCCAGCTATTGATTTACGATCATCAACCAAACCTGCCTAGTGGGAATCTGTATAACCACTGAGTGTAGGATCTGAACTCCGAGTGTACAGAAGTCCATAATCAGGAGTGCCACTCACATAACGAAGCACACGCTTCACTGCTATCCAATGATCAGCCTTAGGAGCTGACATGAAGCGTGAAATGTAGCTCACTGCAAAATTGATATCAGGTCTAGTGGCAGTAAGGTAGATGACACTGCCCACTAATTGCCTGAATAAAGATTCATCCACAAGTGGTGAGAATGACTGAGCTGAAAGTTTGAGCCCTGGTTCCATAGGAGTTGTGGCAGATTTGCAATCCTACATTCTGAACCTGTCCACAAGACTTCTCGCATACTTGGATTGAGAAAGAAAGATGTTGTTCTCAGTTTGCCAGACTTCAACCCCCAAACAGTAATGAAGAAGTCCCAAATCTGTCATATCAAAAGTGCTGCACAAATCCTGTTTGATCCCATGGATCAAAGGTGTTGAACTGCCAGTAATGATAAGGTCATCCACATAGACAACCACAAACAGAATATCATCACCAATTTGTTTGATATACAGATTTGCATCAGATGGACTCCGCTGAAAGCCATGATCTGTTAGGTACTTATCAATTTTCATGTACTAAGCCCGAGGGGCTTGTTTCAGATCATAGAGTGCTTTGACTAACCTACAGACTTTCTGTTCTTGCCGGCAACTTGAATCCTAGAGGTTGCGTCATGTAGACTTCTTCCTGTAAGTCACCATTCAAAAAAACACTCTTTACATCCATCTGATGGACTTTCCAACTGAACTGAGCTGCTAAGGCAAGGACGAGCCATATGGTACTCATCTTGGTTGTAGGAGCAATGGTCTCCTCGTAGTCTATGCCTTCCTTATGTGAGAACCCTCGAGCAACAAGGCAAGCCTTATACTTGTCTAGGGTTCCGTCAGCGTTGTATTTAACTTTATACACCCATTTGCAGCTAATGGGCTTCTTCCTTGTAGGAAGATCAGAAAGGGTCCAAGTGTGATTCTTCTGAAGACTTTGGAATTCAGCTTCCATAGCCTATTCCCACTCAGGTATAACCTTAACCTCTGAATAGGTTTGAGGCTCAAAAACACTGTGTAAGTTAGCCATAAGAGCATAATTTACTGTAGGCTACTGTTTGCTTTTATTTCTAGAAGTTCTACCTTCAAGGAGCTCATTATCCCGGAGATCACCAATAGTTTTAGCCCACCATTTCGGTCGGAGAGTAGAAGAACCAATATCTGGAGTAGATGGAGGAGGTTCAGGAACAACAGAAGCAGCAAGAGGAGGATAATTTTCCGGAGGGAACTCAGGTAGTGCATCATCAAATATTGATGCTGCATCATCCCTCCCATCAGGTGAACCTAACGGAAGAAGAACACTGGGAGGTTGATCCTCAGAACACTACTCAGAAGGAGGGAACTAAAATAACCCTCTGTCTTCATCAAATACTACGTCCCGACTGAAGATAAGACGATCAGTGTCTAAATCTATCAACCTATAGGCGTTGTGGTGATCACTGTACCCTGTCATCATGAGTTTCTGGCTTTTGGAATCCAACTTAGAGTGCTTAGCAGCTGGAATCCAAACATATGCAACTAAGCCAAACACTTTGAGGTGACTGATCTTAGGCTTACGGCCAGACCAAACCTCTTCTGGAGCCTTCCCCTTAACAGCCTGAGTAGGTGAGCGGTTAAGAAGATAGACAGCAGTAAACACTGCTTCAGCCCAAAATTTGTTCAGAACACTCCTATGTTGTAACATGGAACGAGCCATTTCAACAACCGTACGGTTGCAAAGTTCGACAACATTGTTCTGCTGAGGAGTGTAGGGTGTAGTTAACTAGCGTTTGATGCCATGGGTATCACAGAAGTTGGAGAAAGCAGAAGAACAAAATTCCCCCCCCCCCTGTTATCTGTCCTAAGAGTTATGATATTACAGCCAGACTCTTTTTCAACTAAGGACTTATACTTCTAAAAGATACTAAATACATGAGATTTATGTTTTAGAAAGTACACCCACATCTTTCTACTGAAATCATCTACAATAAGCAGAAAATATTTGCAACCAGTAACTGAAGATGTATTCATACTACATAGGACCACAAATATCAACATGAATTAACTGGAGTACCTTAGATGCAGGCCAAAATTCTCCATCCTTGAATGAAGACCGATGTTGCTTGCCATCTTGACAGGCACCGCACACTCCCAGCTGCTGAGTCTGAATATCAGGTAACCTTAACACAAGGCCCTCCCAAGATAGCTGAGAGAGATACTAAATGTTTAGATGCCCATATCTCTGATGCCACAAAGTGCTGATGGGAGAAACACGAGCTACTAGAGCCACTTTTGGAGAATCACCAGTGTCAAGAAGCCTGTATAGACCATGATCTTCTAGGCCGACAGCAACCGTAAGACGAGTTTCCCTATCAATAATAGAGCACTTGTGCGCACTGAACACTACATCAAGCTGAGGAGAGTTCCTCATAATCTGGTTGACAGACAACAGATTAATTTCCATACCATGAACATAGTACACATTCAGGAAGATGAGTGTGCGCCCATCAGACTGGATCTGAACTATACCTCTGTCAACCACCGTGTACTCTTCACCTCCGCCGAATACCACGGAATCACTGAAAGATGAGAAGTCAGTGAACCAATCACGCCTGTCAGAGAAATGACGTGATGCACCAGAGTCCACGTACCAGGCAGAAGACGGGGCATGATCTGAGGACCTCTTAGCCATAAAGGCGTAAAAGGCAGATTCCTTCTGCTCGGAATGTTCTGCAACATTCACTTGCTGATGAGACCCTCCCTGCTTCTTCTGTTCAGAAGCAATTCTCTATCGGCAATCTTTCTTCATGTGGCCGAACTTGTTACAATAATTACACTGCACATTTTTCTTCTTAGCAGGATCAGAAGGCTGAGAAGAACCTGTCTGCTGAAAGGACTGAGAGGATTGATATTTGGCAACAAAAGCATTTTCTAAGGACGCTGATGAAGCACCACTACCAAATTGTTGTTTCCAACGATCCTGCTGCATGAGTTTGGTGCATAACTCCAGAAACTTCAGATCAACATTAGTGGAGGTAACGTTGAGTGTTTCTATGGAGTGCTCATAAGGTTTTGGTAGACTTTTCAGAGTGATGACTACCATATCTTCTTCCTCCATGGTCCGACCAATGGCTTCGAGCTGATCTCGAATGTCTTTAAACTTGTTAAGATGTTCCTCTAAAGGCATACGTTCGTCCATCATGATGGAGAACAACTGATTCTTTAGAAAGAAAGCTCTGCTCTTGTCGGATGTCTCGTGCAATTCCTTCAAATGTTGCTAGATTTCGGCAGCTGTCTTGCCAGAAGGAATCTGTGGTAACTACTCATCAGTGACAGAGAGTTTGAGAAGCATAACAGCCTCTCGATTTCGATCATCAAACTTATCTTGATCGGCACCAGTTGTACCAGGACTAAGTTCTTTGCCCAAAACAAGCTGGTCAAGACGCCTACATTCAAAAATGGTCGACATTCTCTATTTCCAGATGTTATAATTGGTGCCATTAAAGCGCTCACTGCCTTCCAACATCAGATTGGTTAGCGAAGCCATATGCATGTTTCGTAAGACACAGAAAACAATGCAGATGTCGGCTGATCCAAACAATCTCACAGGTGTTGGTGCAAATAGAACCAGAAATCATTCAGAGAAGCTTAGGCAAGGAGAAACTTGGAGGATATTTGTATGCCCAGAAACTAACATGTATGCAAAAAAACTATGTTTTCAGAATTTACGTTGACTGTCCCCCAAAAATACCTGACCCACCAGGATAGTGAATATGGGCCCACGTGCTATCACGTCCGGTTTCAGGATCTTCGAATTGACGAGATTTGGTCCCCTTTACGAGAACGCTACCACGACAGGCAACGGCTTGACGCTGAATGGTTTATGATCTTGCAGGACAGCGATGACAGAAAGGAAGCAAAGCCGGAAACCAACTCTGTCCGGTCGAGCACCGAAATCGACGAAGAAGATTCGTCAAGAACCTGCTATTCCTCCGTCGAATGCCCTACTGTTAATGCGTTGCAGATCCGCTCCATCTCTTAATTACACAGATTCAGACATCGTTGGTCGTCAAGACACAAATTTAGAAATCTCCGTCAAATGCCGTCGTCTTGATGTAGTTTGGCCCCGAAACTCGGCTTATCTGTTGTAGTCCTGAAAGGAGCAATTTGACTAATGATTTGGCTTCCTCGCACTGAACAAATTCGTCCTCCTTTGCTCTAATTATTTCAGCCCTAGCAAATGATGAAACTCGGTGCCAGCAAAATGATGAATTCGACCCTTATAAATCCACGAATTTGGCCCCTGCGAATACCATAAACTCGCAAGATGTTTTCCGGCTTGACGTCGAGCACAGTGCCGCCGAGACGTTTGATGGCGTCGTCGTGTTTTTCACCGACAGCTGACGCTGGGAGGAGATAACAATCGGCGCCAGGACAAGTCTCGAAATGTAGACCTAGGTTTTGGGGATGAGACAACGATACCACAACTTTACGCGCTTCACACGCTAGCTTAGCACCAACCCAAAAAAAATCCTTCGATTACTGCGCCAATCAAAACGAAACCCCTTGCAATGTAGAAATCCACAACCGCTATAACCCAGAATCAAACCAAATCCGACCCAACACTAATGGACTAAAGCAATCTAGACCTCAATTTAAAGATTATTCACTGCAGATCAACAACCGGAACACGCTTATCACAATCACTCACATTCATCTGAAACCCTTGCAACAAAAGATTGACTAACAACGAACACCTCTGGTATGAAAACCCTCAAAAAAACTGCGGCTCAGAAATTATGACGCCCTGTAAAAAAATTAAAAAAATTCAGACTCCTAGAGAGCTATTTTGAAATGAAGCAAAAAATTTCAAACAACGAAAAATTATTTCGAAAAAAAATACCCGAGCTCTGATACCATAATCAATGAATGAATTGAAATGATTTACAATGAGCAATGAAGCTCTATAAATAATACAAATGTATTTACAGAAATAGAAATAGCAAGTTTCTACCAAGAAATAGAAACAGCAAGTTTCTAAGAAGAAACTGCTTAATAAGATCACAGACAATCTTATCCGAATAAGCATCAAACACTAAAATAGCATTATTCTAATAAATTTTTCCACCTATGTTATCAGGACTTGACAGTAAAGGCCAATGACCAAGCACTCTATTGTTTATGTTCCAAGATGTATGTTATCTTTCATGAAAACATCATGTGATTGATATTATACAGAAGATGAAGGTAGTACAGTGGAACATGTCTGGCATTAAAATTTCCAGAACTGATATAAATCCATTCTCAAGATTAACCCCCCATAAGAACCCTCTTGATTCAAGCATACCCTCAAGCCCCTATCAGTCGTGGCCCTAGAATAGGAGAACATTCTTACCAGTACGTAGAACTTGATTCAACAGTCAAACCGAGGTGATACAGATTGCAAGTGAGCTTGAGTCACTAACTCACATTCGCCCTGGCTAGCACATCAAACACTTGACCTACGACTACTCCCATATCATGGACCATGTGACACATCAACAAGTTTGCCAAAATAACTGCAGCATTTTGGTTCATTTTCAGCACAGCTTACTCCCTAACTTCCTCTTTATCTCTCGAGATATGAAACAAAGACAAATTAGGACATCTATGACATCCACAATTTCAAAATATGCTGATGCATGAAATTTTCCACCTATGCAGATGTAATGAGATTAGATTCATCAATCCATACAAATCCATGTGTAACTTGACTGATAAACCCCAGTATCATAAAATTAGCATAAATGTTTAGATCAGATCTCTCCCAGACTCAAAATTTCACTAAGTTAATGGATTTGATAAATCCACACTGATAGTGCCACTTCTCTTTGAAAAGCTAATGACACTAGACATTGAAGCAAGACAACACCATAAATGATAATTCACGAAACAAGAATAATCCATTAAAAAAATTCATTAGATGTATTTCTTCTTCAAATATTTTATGCTAATTGATTTCCTTGACCAGGTTTGACTTGTAATATACATCATTTCAGCTACAATATTAGAAGTATTTCTTCATTTCAGCTTAGAGGTATTTCTCTCTAAATATTTTATGCTAGTTGATTTTCCTTGACCAGGGATGCCTTGATATACACTTCATTTCAGCTAGCCTGTTTTTCTCATAAAACCTCATCTTCCTTCTTGTAAATATCATTTATACATGCAAGGATGTATAAAACCAGGTCGACCTCTTCTAAATCTAGTAACAACCCAAACTTCCACATGCATGCTTGGTCGTAGAAATTTTGTTTGGAAATTAGTAATTAGTCAGATATAGCACAATCAGACAGGGTAATACCAGTTTTCGCCTAAGGCCACAGTATTTTAATAGTAAAATTTTCCTCAATGTTGGGCATGAACCAGAGTAAAAGAAAGTTAGTGTGGATTGCATTTATTTATATGATACAACATTTAATACATTATTTCTGACCATTGGATTCATCTTCCAAGGTCTCTTCGACTCTGGTGACGGTTCACATTCCCCACCATAACCTTGACAAATTAGGTGTCTAACATACCCCCCCCCCCTTAAGCTGAAGGGGTGTATGTGAGTCCATGTAGACAGATGAGCACAGCTGCAATTGGCCGAATGTGCTCTCTAAATGTGGTGGTTTTGGGATGACCACAAACCGAATGGTTAGCAAAAGCCTAAGTCTTCTACTAAATGGTGGTTTAAGGTTGATCACCAACTCTGCAACTCGGCTCTAAGGCTCAACAATTCCCAGAACATTTCCTAATTTAGCTGGAAGTTGTTGTTTTCTTCTAACTGGAAGTGCTCGCAAATGGCAATTATAAGATGACTGCAAACTAATGTCGGTTTGAAGATGACCAAAAATGAATCACGCTCATGGCTTTTACTTTGGCTACAACTCTAACTCTAGCTCAAGCTCGAGGCTCTGGTTCTCGATGTGGTTCTGACTCGTTCATGCATGCTTGAATCAAAGGAATTCCAAACTAGAAGCCTCATTGTCAATCACTTATATCATTCTCTCCTGTCAAATACAAGGGGAGAAGGAGAAAATATTTCCACAATGTTCACAAGGTTGATCCTCCATGTGGCTAACTCAATGAGGGTGTGGACTTCTACAAAAAATGCACTCGTTTACAGTGCAACTTAAAAATTACATCAAAACTTTTTTCAAGTTATCAATATTCTTGATTCTAGAAGCAAATATATCTAGCAGTGAATATAAACAATGCCATGTTTTCCTGTAGTCAAAAATAGTCTGGAACCATGCCATTCCAATAAAAGAACACGTCAGAGATGAAAGACCAACACTGCGTCCCAGTAAGATGTAGAATGTCCAATGATGCCTGTTAACAACCGAAAAGTGAGTAATTCCATAGGAAGGGAAAAAATTCCTTCATTGGACAGCCAGCCAGCAACACTGCACACTGCATTGGCTCAGTACATGATGATATTCCATATTCCTTCACCATTGCACCAATCAGACACCTCTCCCCATCCGCTATTCCTCTTGAAGGAAGGTGGGTCATCATTCGGCAGGTACTATATCCATTTTGCAATCGTGCTTTTACTTAATGTTTTGGGCTATCTAACATGGAATAAGGGGTGATCTGGATGATTGATCAATCTTGACCATAAACCTGTTCTCTCACCTTATCAGGGAGGTTAGTTTTTGACCCTAGTCCAATGGGACCTCCTCTAAGGCCTTGGGGTTATAGGAGGGGCAGTACTAGGGAGAACAAGATTAATGTAGCATGTCCATAACTTTTCTATACTTACCACTTTCCACCATTCCCCAGATTTCACATCCATCCTTCAGTTTGTTGTCATTGGTTGAATGGAATAGGTACCCTCATATCCTCATCCGTCAGTTTGGACCATAAACATTGCCCTAGAGGTTGATGCAACTAAAAGAAAGGAAAAAGCATAAAATGGCCACAACGGAAGAAAAAGAAAGTTAAAATGCAAAAGATGGTCAGGACATTATTTTGCGTGTATGCCAAAACCTAGCATGAGCTCTACCCCCTTAATTAGCCTTCACCCAGTTCCTGAGCACTTGATGCTCCCTCACATAATAAAAGAACCCTTGCATGACAGTCCCATGCCTGATGAGTGAGAAATCGCCTCATCATTAAAGTGTAAATAAAAATTAAATAATTAAAAGCAAGCTTGGACACCTAAGTTATACTCCTTACAAAAGCATTACTAGAAAGAAGTAAAAGGAGCACCAGAGGGGTGGAAAAAGCAGGCCAAGGAAAGGGGTAACTCATGCCTCCACAATTGCTCCCTCCTTACATCTATACACTCAAGATGGTGAACCTCCATCAGTTGGTCCCATGACCATGGCACCTTGCCTTGATGTCTTTCCCATTCATTGTCATTATTATCACAAGCATCTATAGATTGATGGGTTAACCTAGGACATGTTACCTCCCCTTGGGGTTGAAAAAACCTAATATGGTTAACCATCTAACCATCCCAAACACAAGTAGGGAACACTATTATAGGATTTGGTCTAGTTACATATTTGAAGGTGATCACAGTTTGAAGCATTATTATGCCCTTAACAATTAAGTATGGTCCCCTGTGATGCATCCATTATCATTGTCCCTAATGATTGGTGACTTTCACTTGATTTTGTGATGGTTTTGCCAGGTGGTCCTTCACACATTATACGTCTCCAATACAAATCATGCCCAGGCCCTTTTACACTTTCAGAGAGCAGTGATGACCTTGCAGATGCAGCATTGCCCCTCCAGAGCAAAGTATTATGCACTTTGATGACTCCAGCAAATGATTAACACCTCAAAGCAGCCCTAGATATTGAAATGTTAAAGTGCTCTTGCTTGGTGTTGTATATTGTAGATGTTGTAACCAATGAACCCATCATGCCCCCAGGTTAGCCTTGACATTACTTGATGGGTATTGCTTGATATGGAGTCCAAATGATGATGGTTATCCCCAAGATGACAAGGGAGGGATTGCACTTGCACTTATAGCCCCAACACTGAAGAGAGATGATGCCATGCCATCCATCTAGCCCTTGAGAGGGTGATGTAGGGCACCCAGAGCATGGTTTTGACACTTAGGCATTTTCAGGCACTTCTTGAGGGCTTTCCCCCAATGATTAGAGTTGATTATGATGATGAGACATCCCACTAGCCCATTCATGCACTTTCACGGCATTTATGACCCAAAATGGGCATGATGTCATGCTTATGGACGATATTGACCCACATGTGTGGGGTTTTATTGTTGATATTGATAGCTTGGGAGGTACTCCAAGCCCTAGGGTTCAGCATTTGGAGGAAGGAGCACCAAAAATGTGCTTTGTGGGCCTAGAACCCAAGCTTGGGGTTTTGTACCGAAGGATGTGGGGCCAAAACCACAAGAGTTATAATTGATTTGACTAAGCTGATAGAGGACCCTAAAAGGAACAAGGGGCCACGAAAATCATCGAAACCAAAGGTGTACAAAGAGAGTTATGAATTTTTATATGTTTAAGTGGGCTAATTTGTCAACAAGTTCAAGTCTGCTTGGAGTTAATGGTGCCTTTTGGAGGGTTGTTCAAACACCCACATGAAGCATATAAATAAAAGGGTTGTGTGACCTCAAAGGAGCATCCAATTTGCAACATTTTCATAGTAGCACACCTTTGAAATAGATCACAAAAGTTTGAAGCTCAGCTAGGGAAGGAAAGGCACTTGTTTTGGGTTATTATTTCTATGTTTGATGGGTAGATTCTATTTAGAGAAGGTCGGATATTTATGTTAGTTTTTCTGGCAGTTAAGTGGGTGTTTCGTGGTGGAAATCCTCTCATAAATAGGTTGCACTTCAGGACTGTATGAGCAGAAGGGGCCGAGGTTCTCTACCAACCTAGTTGAGGGGGCCGAGTGGCCTTAAAAGGGTGCAAACTAGCCCTAAGGGCCAGCGAAGGGTAGCAACATGAGTATTGAGGGGAGCCGCAACTAAGTATAGGGGTTTTGGAGCAGGAACAAGGCTGAAGTAACTGTCATATCAGCCCTAACCAGAGTACAGAATCAACAACAATGCCACACCAACTCAAGAGGTATGTGTGGTTGTGCTTAAGTTGATGTTGTTGCTAATGGATAGGTCGAGATCAATGTTGCGAACATCAAGATCGAGATAAAAACGGCAAGGGTTCAGAAAACCAAAAAATCATAAAAATCGGGAAAATACTGGTAAAAATCAACAAACATCGGCAAAATTAAGGTACCATAAAAAATATCTTTAAAAATAGGAAAACATCAACTAGGCCAAAAAATCGTGATTTCGAGATAAAATCAGGATGTTATCGAGATGTTCACAACACTGGTCCAAATTAGACAGAAGTTGGAAGGACGCTTGTGGATTGTTGGAGGGCAATGATAAAGTGATCCTTGTGGGCCCGAAGTGTAGAACTAGGAAGGACACTAGGTCCATTAGGAGAGGCAAGATTGTTAAGCTCAATGACTGATCTTTGAAGGCTGAAAGAAGGTCAAAGGGAGTTGTTTGACTAGCCCAAGTTCATTGTTGGAGTAGGATTTTTGACAGTGATTGGTGACAGCCCTCCTACCCTACGTCTGTCTTCATTGGAGCAACGCAAGAAGACAATAGTGGGAAGAAGTTGCTAAGGAGCAACAGTGGGCGAGAAGTCTCAAAGTGTTGTGCCTTTGAAGTACTAAGGAGCAACTAGTGAGCGTGAAGACCCTACCCGGTATTTTGGACTCTTACTTCGCTAGTCCAAAAAATTTGACAACCACCTTCTACAAATATCACAGTCTACTTATTTTAATCCCATCATATCATTAGTATTGTAATGTCCAAAGCAACCTCCAAGTCAACTTCTATGTAGGAGAGTTATTTCGCATCAATCCTATTGAAAAGTGTAACTAGGTTCGGCCTTCATAATGACATGTAGTTATAATTTTATGTAATGAGATGTATAGAAGAAAAAATAAATTTATTATATTGACTTGCTTCATGGGTTTCATGAGCAACAGATTTTGTTATTGAGTCAAGACTCCCATTGAGAGTCTTTAGGAATTATTTATCATCTAGTCATAAAATGATAGAATCATTGTCCTGTAATGGAGTCATGTAACAATTTGTAAAAAGGTCAAAATTGCCTATGTAAAGTATCCTCCAAGACCTTGTCACTTATCCTCTTCAAGTCGACCTACAATGATGGAAGAACATGTTGGAAGAAGTCAGCCTAACCTCTAGGGATCATGTCGGCCTAAAGGACATGTGTGGAGGTGTATATATAGCCACACTCGGCCTCACTTAGAGGCAAGCAACTCGACTTGCATTCGATCAAGCAGAAGTGTGAAGAAGAGGTGAACAAGTGCAAAGAAGAGGATCACAAGAAAGTGCGAAAAAGGTTTTCTTCTAGGGCAGCAAAGAAGGATTCTTCTGGGCTAGCGAAGAAGTATTCTTCTAGGGCAACAAAGGAGGTTTCTTTTGGGATCAACGAAGGAGAGTTTCTTCTAGGCAAGCGAAGGAGAAGTTTCTTCTGGGATAGCAAAGAAGGGATTCTTCTAGATACTTGTTCTGGATAACCAAGATAGAGATCTGGAGACCGAGATTCTCTAGAGGAAGCCAGTGAAATCATAGAGACTGAGTTTCACTAGGAGAGGTAGAGATGAAGCAGTGTGAAGGATAGAAACCGAGTTTCTCTAGGAGCCGAGGAGAGCAGTTCCAGATCAAGTAGGAAAGTCGAAGGGAAGAGGCAGAGCATCAAGGATAGTGACAAGGTTCTTGGGAGGATACTAGAGTCAAGGGTCTGTGTCATGATATTGGTACTCATCAATTGAAGATCTAGAAGAAGAATTTTGATCGGGTTTTCCTCTAAAGAGGTGAGAGGTTTTGGCCCTGACTGACATGCCTACATATTTTGTCACTTGTCTTTTATTGTGGATGCATGTAAAAATAAATCAAGCAAAAAAGTAGAGAACAACAAAATAAACTCACACACACATAATACACAAGATATGCTCTCTGGGAAACCCTTTCGAGAGAAAATGTGAGGTCACTTCGCTCTCTTTCTCTGTCTGGAAATATGGCTGCAGATACAAAGAAGTAATGTTTGTGGCCTGTGGGCTGCTACAGTGCACAGATCCTCTCTGTGTGCTCTACTTCCTATCTCTCCTAGCTATCTTTGCTCAACAATGGGACAAAATGCTCTTGTAAGAATGGAATGCCTCTTCCTCCTAGTGGCCCGGTAGCCTACTAGTGGTTAAGTTTGACTACATCAACTCTAGGGTTACAAAATAGACTCTTCTAGAGTCTTTTACATCACAAACATGTGGCTAGCCCCTTTTCCATGAATAATGGGGGCTAATACAGGATCCTCACGAACTATAGGTGTGAAAACAAGAAGGTCAACTTCTGAGTGGCATAACATTTGCATACGTACTCTAACTGGTGTTATTCTTGCGTCGTTGGAAACCTCTGTGTGTAGAATGTCATGAAAAAGACGTTGCGCTTAAGCGGCAATGTTTTACCCCCAAAAAACATCATTTGATGCCTCAAAACGCTCCCGAAAGGTTTCGGACCTCGTTTCGCCAAACCTGGATGTTATCGAAATGTTCGCAACACTGGTTTGAATAAGTAGCCATGAGATTCTTCTTCTTATTATCTTTCTTCTCGTTCTTCAGGTTAGCTCTGGATGCAACTTCCAGCACTTCTCCTCTGTATGGCCATCAATGTTGCAGTGGTTGCTAGGATCTTTGCACTAGTATGTTGTGGTTGTCATCATTTTATCTTTTCCCCCTTTTTGCTTCTTCTTCCCATCCTTAGAAGCATCTTGTTGCTCCTTTTGCTTCGATCCACTTGATTGCGCTCTTTTCAGGCCTATGTTCTCCAGGTATTGTGCCTGTACACAAGCCTCGTCCACCGTTTTGGGCTTGAACAACATCACTTGCTCACGCAGATAGTGGTGCAGATCCCCCAAATACTTGAGAAGTACATCTAGGTTCTTTGGAGAGATACCCAACATTATAGCCATCTTTCTGAATTCTATGGTGTACTCCTGCACAGTTTGGCCCAGCGTTTGCCTAAAGTAATGCCACCAGATCCACTGGTCTTCCACATAACCAATGGGATAAAACTGTGACTTAATGAGGGTTTTGAAATCCTCCCACTTAGTCACTGGAGGTTCTCCCTCCAACCTCAAGGTTTCCGTGTGGCTCTCCCACCAAGTTAGTGCATGGCCCTCCAATTTCAACCGCACAAATGAGATCCTCTACCCTTCCTCGATCTGATGGACAATGAAATAAACTTCCAGTGGCTGCAACCAGTGGTTCAGGTTCAGAGCATCGATCTCGTTGTGGTATGGCTTGATATCGACTTTTGCTTCCACTTTAAACAGGGATTGGTTCACAACACTCGAACTGAGATGATCTTTTCCGGGTTCTTTCTTCGATTCGTATCTACGTCTTCCCCATTTCCCGATCCCCCTTCTGATTCGTCCTCTGCATTCGAACCCCTTCTTCTCCAAATATCCCCAGCTTATTGCTTAGGACCGCCATGAGGAGGTTGACAATGCGGTTTATACCGCGACTTGTTCTTCGAGCCGCGAAAACCTCACCTCTGCAAGATCACGAGGTTCATTTATAGATTCGTCGCCCATGATTAGGGTTTTACAATTTTCGGCCTCGCCAATCTAGATCCCTGCAATCTCCACAAAATACCCAAAGAAACCCGCTCTGATACCAAATGATCCATAAACTGATGTGGATACTCCACTGGACAGTTCATCACAACAGATCTGATAATATTATATTAAAAAATCTGAGATTCTACACTATTACAATTTTATTTAATTTCTAGATCTATAAAATTAATTGTAATTAATGCATGCATGTAAAAGTAAATCAAGCAGGAAAGTAGGGAATGACAAAATAAGCGCACACACACATAATACACAAGATATGCTCTCTGGGAAACCCTTTCAGGAGAAAACACAGCTGAAAGGTGAGGCTGCTTTGCTCTCTTTCTCTGTTTGGAAATATGGCTACAAATTCAAAGAAGTAATGTCTGTGGCCCATGGGCTGCTATAGTGCACAGATCCTCTCTATGTGCTCTACCTCCTATCTCTCCTGGCTACCTTTGCTCAACTATGGAACAAAATGCTCTCGAAAGAATGGAATGCCTCTTCCTCCTAGTGGCCCGGTAGCCTACTAGTGGTTAAGTATGACTAGATCAACTCTTAACTAGAGTTACAAAATAGACTCTTCTAGAGTCTTTTACATCACAAACATGTGGCTAGCCCCTTTTCCATGAATAATGGGGGCTGACACGGGATCATCCCAAACTATAGGTGTGAAAACAGGAAGGTCAACTTCTGAGTGGCATAAATTTTTCATACGGACTCCGATTGACGTGATTCTTGCGTCGTTGGAAAGCTCTCTGTGTGTAGAATAGCATGAAAAGGTGTTGCGCTTAAGCGGCAAAGTTTTACCCCTAAAAAACGTCATTTGATGTCTCAAAACGTTCCCAAAAGGTTTCGGACTCCGTTTCGCCAAACTAGGTCCCGCCGGTAAAAACAGTCCCATGAGCTGATTCCTCCACTTTTCCACTCCAAATGCATCGAGATGGATGAAAAACAATATAATGATGCAATTCGGATCGCTAAATGTAGTGAAGACAAGAGGGATAGGGAAGAAGCCCACATTACCGAAGAAGTGAAAGAGCCTGAGACAAAGAAGTGTAAGAACGAAGAAGTAAAAGATCTCCACTATGACTGAGATGATCTTCTTCACTAGAAGGTACTTTCACTTGTAATTTATAGATAGGAAGCAATGTAAATAAGATAGGACGCATCAGATTAGAAAATAGCATCATGTTAAAAGCATTAGAAGTAAGAGCTCTTGACATGGGAAGCAGAAAGAATGTTTGGAATAAATTCTATTGAATAAGTGTTCTTGGGAACCTCATTGAAATCTCACGCAATACTTATAGAAAGAAGTAGAGGTCATCATCGACTGAGATCATAATACTATAGTCAACATCTTCCAGGTGAGGATATGAAAGATCCTCAAGTTTCTCTAATGGAATCCTTATCAAAGGATTCACCGATTTAAGAAAAGAAGCAAGAGTTTCATCAAGAATTCCAACATGTGGGATTCAAGGGATGATGGTATGATGACATAGCAGGGAAGCAGGTCTAAAGGATAAAATTCCTTCGTTCAAATGAAGCTTCTACAAGAAGTCTGGATGACCGAAAGGAAAGATGAGGTATGTATGCTTACATAGATTATTATGAAAGTCATGTCATATGGTTGCAAATAATATATATCACTATTTCCATCCTAGGGAATCATGATCAAAAGAAAAAGGATCTCCTCCTCTAAAAGATTACAGCAAAAGCATACATCACACTAGATGAAATCAACATAATATGTCCTCATATGAATCATGAGGAAGCTAACTACAATTAAGTAATTCTGATTGGAAGCTCCTGGGAATGAAGTGTGGAAAGAAAGGAAGAGATCGTGAAAATATGCAACTAAGGTAGAAAGCATTCAACATCCAAAGTCCAAGAAGATTTGACTAGAATATCTCCCAGAAGATGTCATGATGAAAGACCATCACAAAGGTAATGTTTGATCGAAGTGTTCATTTCTTATTTTTGAACTAATATCTGGATGGGCTTATGTAGAACTACCAAAGGGAAGTTTTGTAGATGACTTCCACGAGGACCATATTGAAGGATGTAAGATCCTTCTGGAAAATATGGCATGAAAGCAGAATGACATGAAGTGAAGTCAGATGGAAAACTGATGGATCAATTTTTGATGAAATGAGGACATGACTAACTCATGGATGAAAGTGATGGATGGTCTGTGCCCTATGAAGAAGTCCAGGAAAGATGAAGATTCCATGACAAAAGAAATTGATGACATCGAAGAGAGGAGTTCTTCAGGTATCTGGTTGTTCCACGTGAGGAGTTGTTGTAGGTCCCTAGTTAAAAGGGAGCCTGAAAAGAAGCTTCTTACTTGGAAGAAACTTGGAAATTCCTAAGCCAAGAGGGAGCTTAGGTACATTCCTTTTTTGGTAGGAATGAGTACATTCCTTTATTGGAATATGTTCTCCCTATTAGAGAAGGAGAGATAGACATGTCATTTTAGTCTTCACTTGGGAAGACAGAATGGAGGATTGGGTAATCATTTGGCATCTGATGCCCTTTGAGGATGAGATAGGGCATCCAACAAAAGAGTAATCGTTGAGGACCGATATTCTTCAAGGACTGGGAGTCCAAGCTAAGCATAGTCCTCATGGAACATACCCTTAGTACCCGGGTAGGGGATGTTCCGAGAGAGACAATGATGAGGGTGTATAAATCATTGATCTCGCCAGCATTGAGCTCAGATCTTGTGGAGATAAGGAGTTGTTAGTCAAGGACTTGCTATGTAACAATGTTGGTTGATATGTTTTATGCTATACAAATGAGTTACCAATCTGAATTCTTCTTATGAGAAATTCTTCAAATTGAGAAAGTCCAAGTACCAATATGAATACCTCCCTAGTTAAGAGGGAGTGTTGAAAAGTGTAACTAAGTTCTGTCTTCATAATGACATGTAATTATGATTTTATGTAATGAGATGTAAAGAAGAAGAAAAATAAAATTATTATATTGACTTCCTTCATGGGTTTCATGAGCAAGAGATTTTGTTTTAGAGTCAAGACTCCCATTGAGAGTCTTTAGGAATTATTTGTCATCTAGTCTTAAAATGATAGAGTCATTGTCATGTAATGAAGTCATGTTACACTTTGTAAAAAGGTCAAAATTGTCTATGTAAAGTATCCTCCAAGACCTTGTCACTTATCCTCTTCAAGTTGGCCTATAATGATGGAAGAACATGCTGGAAGAAGTCAACCTAACCTCTAGGGATCATCTTGGCCTAAAAGACGTGTGGAGGTGTATATAGCAACACTCGGCCTCACTTAGAAGCAAGCAACTCAACTTGCATTTGATCAAGCAGAAGTGCAAAGAAGAGGTGAAGAAATGAGAAGAAGAGGCTAACAAGAGAAGTGCGAAAAAGGTTTTCTTCTAGGGCAGCGAAGAAAGATTCTTCTAGGGTAGCAAATGAGCATTCTTTTGGGGCAGTGAAGAAGTATTATTTTGGGGCAGCGAAGGAGGTTTCTTCTGGGGTCAACAAAGGAGAGTTTCTTCTGGGCAAGTGAAGAAGAAGTTTCTTCTAGGATAGCGAAAAAGGGATTCTTTTGGAAGGGTTCTTCTGGATACTTGTTCTGGATAACCGAGATAGAGATCTAGAGACCGAGATTCTTTAGAGGAAGCCAGTGAAATTATAGAGACCGAGTTTCTCTAGGAGAGGTTGAGAAGAAGCAATGTGAAGGATAGAAACCGAATTTCTCTAACAGCTGAGGAAAGCAGTTCCAAATCAAGTAGGAAAGTCGAAGGGAAGAGGCAGAGCATCAAGGATAGTGACAAGGTTCTTGGGAGGATACATTAGAGTCAAGGGTCTGTGTCATGGTCTTGGCACTCATCAATTGAAGATCTAGAAGAAGAATTTTGACAGGGTTTTCCTCTCAAGAGGTGGGAGGTTTTGGCCCTGGCTGACAAGCCTACATATTGTGTCACTTGTCTGTTATTGTGCATATTGGGAATTGTCTTGATGAAAAGAACACAATAATAACATAATGAAGAAAAGATCATAAGATAAGAGGTAAACATATATCACAAGCAATTATCAAGCAGAGAAATCTTTTAACTATCCATGCCCTAGATTTCTCAACAAATACATCATTTGACATCATATAGAAAACCACAAAGGAATAAATCTCCTGCAAAGAAAAGGAATTGGTTATTGTATTCAAATCCTCGTCATGGATACATATGGAAGCAACATATAGGGCACGAGTTGTTCAACATCAACCACAACATGCTCTTTTCTGGTAGCGTAAACCCATCCACATTGTTGGTGGTGGTTTATACAATTCAAAGAACCCACCCATAAGCAAGGGTATTCACCTCAAGCTCCATGTCACACTACATCGTTGGTGAGGAGAACCTACAGCTACTTCAATACATATATATTGAGAGGATGGCAAGATTAAAATGTTTGTGGGCACGCAGAAAACAAAGAGACCATAGACAAAGAAGGTTCAAAGAGAATCAAGCCCATTGTTGTCACTTCAAATCGCACCAGCAGCACAAGTGCTGCAGGGGAGATAGAAAGCCTCCTAGAGACAGCCTCTGGGTTGATTGTAGACCAGTGCCTAGGACATCTTAAAATAGAGGAGTGCTTAAGAGATTATCTATGAGGGGTTATCAACAGTCCAATTGTCACATAAAAAGGTAATAGGAGGGGCTTGGTTCAATAAGCCTTCACTAAGGTAGATTCAAGCCAACACATGGATCCAAATGCTAGGGGTATATTGGGGTAATCTCAAAGAGAAATGGCTTCTTCCTTTGGTGGCCGACACACAGAAATGAGACAACTTAAAACTGAAGTCATAGTAATGATGGAGAGGAGGAAAGGAAGGAGGGAAAAAGATGCATATGGCTGTAACAAACAAAATCCTAGGCAGCAATGTTCCAGCAGAAAGTGGAATTCGATGGATAGGGCTATAAACAACACAGAATCCTAAACCACGGTTTTCCGATGGAATGATAGAAATAGAGGCGTGTGAAAGAAGGTTTCAAATCAAACACGACATGGGTATTATTCTCTGCCAAAGCTAATGTAGATCTGGGCTAATACAGGTCCTATAGGTTAATCAAATGCACAAGTAAATCTGTAATTTTACAGGTACCGCAATGCTAGTGAATAACACATATAGGTCTGTGATAAGCACAGGTACTGTCTTCTATGAGCAGCTAAGATAAATCCATAGATTGAAATGGAACCAACTGCATTCATTATACTATTTCTAAGGAAGAAAAACACAAATGAAATGAGATTACTGAGAGGAACACGCTGCACATTAATCATGCTTGGAATCAACGGGAAAACATCATTTATCTCAAAGGGTCCAAATAACCAATCCATACATTTAGCACGATATCAGTGAAGCCCCCATGAATAAACACATTAGAACCAAATGGCATCACAGAACTCAGACCCTCCGGGTGAGAAATTTTGGCACCTCTGTATAATATTGCTTCCCCCTATTTATAAGAAGAGGGGGAGTTGGAATAACTGTTACAAAATATCTCAGCCAAAGGCCAACTTTCTGATGTAATAGCTGCCTCGGCCTATGATAGCTCCTGCTGCCTAAAAATATTACAATGGGGATCTGCTCCCTTTCTTGGAAATAAATGCTAACTGCAAAACTAATGGAAGGAGGAAAAAGTAAAGATGAAGGAGGAGGTGTCCCCCTGCTGTTCCAGTGGAGGCCCCTGATCAAGCCACATCCCTGTCGTGATGCGCTTCGCCTGCTACTCGGCCAGTTTCTGTTAATTCTGCCTTAACTGCCTGAGTAGCTCGTTCATTGGAGGAGGGAGTGGGTTGACTGTGAACGCCTGTCGTGGAGTGGGAATGGAGTGTGTCCTGGTAGTCCTTTGTTGGGTGACGGAGTGGAGCACCATGCCATTCCATTAAGTCTTCCTGAGTCCCCCCCCCCTACTGATCTACTGTCGCGCCATACTTCGTTCACGGCTTCAACTGCCAACCCATATGCCTTCAATGCCCTGTATCATGCTTTGAGGCTTTACGATAGCGGGACTTTTCTTTTTAAAAACATTACAGAACAGTGAGCATAGATGCCCCTTAGCCCCCATTTGGTTTTAGCCCCTTTCTGTTATTTCCTTCATATGATTGGGGGCTATAACCAGGGGCTTAGTCCTTGGGTGAAAAGGTCTTTAGGCTCCTGTCCCGGGGGGCTTTTCCTTTATTACACAGAATACCGCATCCCGGCGCTTGATATGCTTTACCACTTGGTGTCTCCCTTTCTAACTTGCGATCGTCGATCAGCAAGATTGGGCCCACCAAAGATATCACAATCGCAACCCCGGAGGACGAGGACCTGTTACCTTATTTCTTAGCGCTTGGCCGACTGTCCGGACGCAGGAGCCTTATAGGCCAGACCTCATAATATATCGCGTCCGAGAGGAAAACCCCCGCATATTGCAATTGCAGGCTGAGGAGACTGAGGTGGAGGAGCGCTTTACCCTGTGCGACCATCAATCATCGATCAGTGGGGGGTGATGTCATCACTGCCACATGTCACCTTGTGATTGGTGACACGTGTCACCCAGAAATGCCCCCATAGGACCCCTAAAAACGTCGAATCTAAGTGCCACGTGTCACCTGTACTGCCATGTCATTAATGACATCATCTTCCATGTCAGCTCTAAAGACCAATCATATTGCGCCACATGGCCCCCAGGAAGAGAGAGAAAATGGCCTGCTTGGCCCTGTTTTTGCATGGGTTTCTTTTGTATTCGATTTTCGGCCCTTCCTGAAACTTTTACAGTGTCGCAGAATTGGCCCCCGCACGGTCTTGGAATGAAAACCTCGTCGATCCATCAATATTGCAAGATGCGGGATTTACCGTACCGCCACGTGGAGGAGATAGAAGGGGGTGGCCCGGCCTTGGTTTTTTTATGCTTTTCTTTGTTAAACTTTTTCGGCCCTCCCCGGCGATTTCACACTATCTCACAAGATTGCCCCCCCCCCCCCCCCCGCAAGGTTTTGGAGTTTGCTGTGACTGCGAGACTGCGGGGTCGCAAAGATGCAAGATGCGGGACCTGCGGGATGCGGGGTCCTGCGAGACTACGGGACTGTGGGGTCGCCGAGATGCAGGATGTGGGATTGCAACGCTGGGAGATCCTCCAATGTGATTTGCCTTTGTCCTTTAGTGTTTTTTCTTGGTTTTCTGGGCTTTCCCAAGGCAATCTTCATCAAGCTCTAACTTCTGATCCAAGAGTCCTTTTTTGGACTTCTATATACCATTGGAAACTCTTTCTGAGTACTACGCAATGGGGAGGGCCTAATTTGGCTCTTGATAGCTTCTGTGGCCTGAAAAAATGGCATCAAACTTCACTGCTTTTGTGTACTGGAGGCAATTGAACACTGATAAGGCGGTGAGTGACAACACCCAAAAGGATTTATGGATAGGAAAAACAAGCACAACAGGCGCATAATGCAAATTGATGAGCCTAGAAATGGGTGCGAAGTTTTCTAAGTAGAGGAAATAGTGGATGCCAAGGTTTACGAGTAGAGGAAACAAATGCGCAAGATTGGAGGATTGAGTCAAGAGGAGTGGAGTGCAAAGAATGGCACTAAACAAAGAAATGCCAAAGCGTTGCATGGAGGCAATGAACGTGGACTGATAGAGCTGACAAGTATGGAATGGAACAGTTGAGCGCCCAGGCTTCGATACCACTGTTGGACATGTTAAAGTGAGAGGGAGATGATAAGTGTTGATTGTTTTTATTCATATGATACAACATTTAGCTCATGTTGCATAGCATTCAGTTGTTGCATCAGGACAATAAAATTTAGCACGTGGGCAAAAGCTAAACATGAGCTCTAACCCCTATCATTATGGCCATCACCCTGGTTCATAGGGCCCTTACGAGTGCCCCCTGCATCATTAAGGAACCCATGTATGTCCCAACCCCTGCTAGGGAATCAACTACCCCACTTTAAGGGGGTAATCACTGTTATATCATACACATGATGCTCCATCCCCTAAAGCCCCGAGCAGTGAAATAAAGAAAAAACAGTAAAAGGCAAAAAGCAAAAGGCAAATGAAGAAAGGGTGAAAAAATAAAGGTTGGGATAACTCATGTACCACGATTGCTCCCTTCATACACCCAAATATGTGGACATCCCTCATCATTACCACCCTTGAGCCCATGCCAATTGGCCTTGAGCCCCCATGTCCCGATCCACCTCATCATTATTCACATGACACCTACCAATTCAAGGATATACCTAGGACATGTCCTCCCCTTTAGGGGTTGGGAACACCTAATAGGGATGTTTATTAGGCACTCCTACGTAGGGAAGTAACACCATCACATGCTCAAAGCCCCAAATCTGGAAGGGAAACCCAATATGAAGTATCTATTTATGCCCAAAATTAGCAAGCGTATTTACTCAATTGCATTAATGATTAATGTATCTAAAGATGACAGATATCATACAGGATTGGCAAGTGGTTTCACTTTGGCTTGACCTCCCTATACAGGATCCAAGCCCACCAGAGGATCATACTAACCCTTGTAGGGGAAGCGTTGGGAGCCATGGGTTTCAATCATGTGACAAAGCATCATCTCACGCCATGGGCAGCCTCAATAACTATAGTAGCTTATTCATTGCCCACATTATATGAGAGATGACGCACTTGGACTAGCAATGCTCCGAGTCGACTTAGCATTGTATACAAGGATTGGCAGCTAATCTAAGGCCTAGAGGAGGTCTATCTCAACCTTGAGACATGGGAGGGTAAGCACCATCTTTCATGCCCTCATTTGGAGTAGTCTATAGGCTTATCTTACACCATGAGACCACTATTTGCACCCCATCGCCACTTTGGAGCACCACATGATGTTTATTTAGGGATCAAGGGTATTAAAATTGGCAACTAGGGCCAAATTCCACCTTAGGGCAACTCATATGATGGAGATAATTATTGCATTGGATTTCCCTTTTTGAGAGGTCCAATTTTGATATAAAGATCATCTCATTTTGACAAGCAGAAGTGGAATTTTGAATTTATTCTCTCTCATGCACAAATTGTTAAGGTTGGCCTCAGTCAAATGTAGGCTCAAGAAGCCCAATAGATGTGTCTCCACACCCTCAATGAATTGTATAAATAGGAGTGACCTCTCTCCTCATTTGGACATCACTCATCACAACATACGTCTCTCTCCTCTCTTGATTGGTTCATACAGCTTAGGGACAACCTCTCTCTTCTTCACACGTGTGGCAAGAGGCCGAATTTTTCTGGGACACAACAGGCCGAATTTCAGAGAAACAGACTAGCGTTGACCAAGGCCGATTTGACCAAGTTTGACTTTGGTTTTCAGGGCAAAATTTCGATCTTTTGAGGCCGCATTTATTGGTACAAAAATCGAGGTATTTGGGACAATTTGACTAGCGTTGACTTCCGCAGAAAATTACAGCAGTGTTTCTCTCTCTTTTGAGAGGGTTTGACCGAACTGTTTTGGGTTGACTTTGACTCTCATTGAAGGTCAAATTGGACTACTGTTGACCAAGCTTCTTGGAGGTCATTTTGGTGTTGATTTGACCAACGTTGACTTTTTGGTTACCGCTGCAATTGACTGTTGATTTTCACTGGGTTGTTTTGTGCAAGTAAATTTGATATTTTTAATCTCTCTCTGCTAAACTATTGAATAATAATAAGAAGATTTGATCAAAGGGTTTTTCCCACATTGGGGTTTTTCCCTGGCATCCGCCAAATCTTATGTCCTCTTGTCTTGGCTTGTCTTCTTCACATGTTTTTATGTTCTATCTCCATTTACTGTCAATGTGTTTAAGATAATGTGATTGCTACTGGAAATAATCGGAAATTGTCATTAGGCTGATAAGGAACATTGAAGTAAATTGTGCTAAAGCATAGAACATACCATTGTTATCTAAAATTAACAAAGGGGCCACCCCCTTGACCATCATTTATGGAGCCCTCTTCTTCATCATGGCACCTTGAGGACTCGATTAGGCCTTCCAACGGCCCTCCTACACCATTGCTACATCACTTCAGCTTCATTTGGGTGGTTTATCTTACACTATGAGCTATTTGGTGGGCTTCTCACCAAATTTACGTTATTTTGCACATTAAAATATTGTTAGGGAAATCTTCGGCTAATTCGAACTCTTAAAGGCTAATATAAATAAAGTAGAGCCTCATTTGTATCAAACATCATCATCACATATGGATATCTCTCTCTTGAGAATTTCAGACTTCTTCTTGGATGTGTATTGGAGCTTCTTTGATGCATTTTGATATTTTTGGGAACTAAATCTTGTTTTTTCTTGGAGCCACTATCTTGATTTTGGATTGGATATATCTCTTGTTATCTTGTAAGTGTTTTTGTTGAATATTTTTCATATAATGATGTCTAATGTGTGGAAATTTTGCAACTAGCTAGTTCTTCTTGTGCCCTAATTATTGAATATCATTGTAAAATTTGTTAGATTGCAAATTTGTGCATGTTACTCGTTGATAACAAGTAGATGAATGTTCCTAGTGGATTAGCATTTGTTTTTCATCGATGAAAGTCCATTGATCTTGGGTGGGTAAATGCTAAAGAGTGATAGCTAGGGCATCACAATTTACCCTTCTTGAAGACAAATTTTAGCCGAATCTTGAATCACAGACTCCATAGCCCAAGGATAAGGCACTATTCCAAGCAAAATTAGTGATCACCTTCATTTCTCTAAACTTTTTCACCTTCCAAAATTTTTGGGCCCCTTCCGTAGGGGACTAACTAGGGCCTCTTGCAACTTGCATTAGAGAGAAGCTCCTGCAAAACAGCTTAGACAAGCTACTGCACTGGTGTTTCCTCTAGCTCTCCTCCAAATTTGAGGCAATTCCCACAGTTGGATTGTGAGAAAACTCAAGCCTAGATTGCATTCCTGAAAATCATCTTGAACGTCTTGGTAAGAGGTCTTCTTGAGGGTTTTTGCACATAGTATTTAGTGGAATAAATCATTTGAAACCCTTTCTCTACACTACCTTGACCTAGCAAGTTCCTTGGAAGGCCCCCTCCCACGGTTATTCATAAACCCTAGGTCTCACATGGTCCCATTCTAGATCCTTCTCAAGAATAGCAAAATCTTATATAAAGGCAAATGATCATCTTACAAAGCTTCATGGGAGGTCCTTGTCATTTTTGGAGCCTTGACCTTTGGCATCCTTCTCATTATTGAATATCATTATCCTTAAGTCTCGGTCTCTTGCTCATAGGTCTTTCTTGGAGAGACATTAGCTTCTCTTAAAGCATTGAGCCCTTGTTTTGATCCTCTCCTTTGAATGGGCCTTGGAAATCACATCATATCTAGTCACTGATCATATCATCATTGGTGATTTCCTTCATGTCGGAACTCCTCCCATGGTGAAGTCTGTAAAGAGCAGGGAACACTGATTGAGGTGACAGTGGGTCTTTGTTCCATTGTTGTCATTTGGTCTAGTAGTTGTCACTTAGGTACCCCTCCTAAGACCCCTGCTAGATTGTGTGACAACATTTTTGGCGTTGTTGTCAAGGAGAAAGCAGGTCCACCTCCTTGGTCTAATATTTGAAGAGTTGATCCTTTGACAACAATATAGACCCTCTTCTGGCAACTCCGTTGGAAGAACAAAGACCTTGTTGTTCATTGAGCTTTAAAGCCCAATGCTTGTAGGGTGAAGCAAGCATTCGTTAAGGTAGTTTTCATTCACCCTGGCAACTCCCATGTCATTAATATCCATAAACCAACAACATGTTGATCCAAAGTTTTCCCGCTATAGATATACCATGTATCCCACAATGGTCGATTTTCAAAGATACAAGGGAATTGCCAACATTCAATGGGAATCCACTTTCAGTAACTATTAAACACATACATGGCGGAGGCAATATGAAAGATAAACATTAGATTACTTTTCTTATTCACAATGATACATATTTATAATACATAGGAATGACCCTTGGTTTCATATTCCAAGTGGTCCCTTGGACTCCCTTTGGCTGTTCAGCTTCCACACCAGAGGATTAGGTGTCCAACATTCCCCCCCTTAATCTGAAGCTTTATGTATGAGTCAAATAAGAGAGTTGTAATACAAAACATGCAAAAATGCATGGCAGCACTAGGTTGAATGTGCTCTCTGAAATGTTGGTATAAAGGGAGGTGGTTTAAGGATGACCACCAATGCTGGAACGCTTAGTGCAGTTCTCGGAACTCTTCTAGGTCTGGCAAGAAGCTGAGGTCTTATGCTAGAGGAAGTGCTCCTGATGTTTTGAAGAGGGAAACCTTCAACCTTAAAAGGGAGGTCTCACCCCGCATAAAAAGGGAGAACCTCAACTTGAAAAAGGGAGGTCTCAACCTGTGATGGTTTAAAGATGACCAACAACTCTAGAAAGCTTAATGCAATTCCTGGAACTCTTCCAAAACTGGCAAAAAGCTAAAGTCTTCTACTAGAGGAAGTGTCCCCAATTATTTGAAGAGGCATGCTCAGGGGCATCTTTGTCTCTGGCTACAACTTTGAATCTAGTATGGCAAGTTGTGGCTCAGGCTCGCTTGATGTAGCTTTGAAGCTTGTAGATGACCATCACTTCCCCCCTGTTAGATACAAGGTGAGATGATGGAGAAAACTCAACTGCAAGATTGTTCAATACTCTAGAACAAGTTCTGACATATGACAGAAATATCTTCTTGGTTGTTGAAGCCCATTGCCAAGAAGCGATCCATCCAAGATGAATCTTTGTTCTTGTAGGAGGCTTGTTTTTGAAGCATCTATGTGAAGAATGAATACGCTGACCACAATGCTTGCATGGATGAAGATCAAAACAGTGATCTTTCATATGGCCAACTTGGTCACAATGTTGGCATTTAACAATTTGTTGTGGCTGTTGTGAAAGAGGACCAAAATCTAAAACAACTGAAAGTGAACTGTCATGAAGAAATCCTGCACTCTGAAATTTGATGGGCTTGGAATAGTCTGGAATATGAAAGGACATACCAGTGTCATATCCAAGACCAGTTTTGTGCTTATTATGGACAAGTTCTTCCCAAGGTCTGATGACCGACTTGGGAAGTGCAGACTGAACTTTTGCATCTACATGTAACTTTGTTGCTTCATTGAGCACCAGATCTGAATCAATTGCAACATTATTGATTTGTTGCTTATGGGAGTCTGTTTCAATGTTCTGAACAGAGACAAGTTGAGAATGATGACTCCACTACTGTAATTCTGCTCGTTGAAGCTGAGATTCAAGCTCCAAAAAGTCTATTTTTTCTTGTGTATTCTGCAAACAGGTTTTAATATCACAGAGAGTGTTCTTGCTGATTTCACTATATCATGATCAGTGGAATGTATCAGAGTTTTCAAGAACTTTAATACCTCAGTAATTTTGGCCAATTTTTTTAACAGCTCAAGCTTATGAAATGAGGGATCTCAGCTTCTCAATGGTGCATATATTGAACATAATATTACATGTGATAGTGATAACGCTGATAAAGGCAATGCTAGCCAACAAACTAGTTCGAACTAGTGAAAGATAACCTTCTTTTGATTATTCAAAAGTTACCTTTTAACACTAAAGTGCACATTCCTCTTATAAAAACCTTTACATCTCTTCTTAACAACTAGTGGATAATAGATCAATTATATTGGCATATGGCAGCTCTATAAACAATGCAGCTTTATAAACAATAACAACAATATAAACAACACACAGAGAATGAAGTAACACGCATATAAAATTCAACGTGTGTATAACACGCATTCTTACATACCAAGCTCGAGTCGAGGGTAATATTGTCCCACTCCTTGCTCTTCTGCTCCTCTCGATCTCGACTTCTTATTTCAGCAAATGATTTCGAGCATTGTTTGGCTCTAAATGAATCGTTGTTACATTGAAAGAAATTTGAGATACCTTTATATGTTGCCCTTTGCGTTCCCTTTAAGATAAGCGGGACGACCTCCCTTTCTTGTCTTGTCAAATTCAAGATTCACTGCCTTTGGCTCTACAATCACCGTCTTCTCTGTTATTGGTTGCCTGCAGATTTGTTGTGTTGAGCTTCACAATTGAAGAAATCGGATCAATCCGAGTGTTGGATATTGTTTGGTCTAAGTAGGGATACCTAAGTGCCTATCCGGGTGGTGAAATATGGGATGATTTCATAAAATCCATGCGCATATTGATGTGCATGCCTTAATTGGCTTTTGAAATCAAAGATTTTTTAGTGATTTCAGCAGTCTTTGAATTGGAGAGATTTTAGAGAGACTGGTATTATAGAAGCAAAGATGGCGCTACGAAGCGACGATGAAATTCGGCCAGCAAGATTCGTGTTCAATGAGGAGGGCAGTGCTCTCTGAAAATGAAGAGCAATGCTTGAAATAGAACTATGCCTTGTAAAATTGACAGGAAAGGCACTTAATACTGGACTTATTTATCCGCACCAACGTGAAAAAATGATCACAGATAAAGTGAAAGAGATAGGCAAAGTTAAGGGAGTGCCTAAGTGGCTCAATTGCTCAGTGTGGTCTTCGGGGCCTTCGAATTCTAGTTTAAACCGAAGGTCTAAGGAGAAAAACAATAATAATGCTGGGGGAGAAAACCGGCTACAGGAAAGTGCTGGTGCTATTATTGATGATCCACTTCGGGGAAATGTTTTTCCTGCTGTTGATGGTAGCAATGTTGGAGACGGTACAAATAATGTCACAGATATATAAAAGCCCAATTTTATCCGGCCAGGTGATACGGTAAACAAGCCAAGCATTCAAAGTAACTGTGAGATAATGGAGGAAAGCACAAACGAAACAACATTGAAATTGGATGAAAGCTCAAATCAGAAATATGCTCAAATCAAATTAATGATCCACTGGCCACTCATGGGCTCCTCCTGATTTAGATTTACCCTCTATTCCTAGACATTCATCTCCTCCGGGCAAACTGCCCCCTGTCTCCCCCGTCATACGAAGAGATCAAACTAGTGTTTCTTCCAAATCTAGTACTGCGTCTTCGATGGTAATTCAGATGTCGGTTTCCTGCGAGAGGTTCTTCACGATACTGCCGCCCTTGCCAATTATGCTACCCACTAATGATAAGGGGCATTGAATGGGAAAAGAAACTACCGAGGATAGTGCTGAGGAGATTCCAGGCCTAGCAAAGTCAGATAAACCGTTGCAAATACACTGGGCATATAAAAACGTTTGTTTACAGGTCACTGCGCAAATATTAGACCAATCACTCTTCAAGGCAAAATCGGGTATCGATTCTCACGTAAGAGGTCAGAATACACAGCATTGTTCAAATTAGGACCAACGTATTTTATGAGGGAGCGTTAGTCTAGTAGATTCTTGGAAAAATAGCCAAGGGCGTTGAATGTGCAGAGAATATGGCAGAGAATTAGGATCAAAATGGCAAGACTGAATTTCAAAACATGCATACCCAAGTGAGGCCACAAAACTAGTGGCTCAAATATGAGCAGGGCAGGATATCGCCCGCTCTGATACCATGTTAAACACATACATGGTGAAGGCAATATGAAACATAAACATTAGATTACTTTTCTTATTCACAATGATACATATTTATAATACATCGGAATGACCCTTGGTTTCATATTCCAAGTGGTCCCTTGGACTCCCTTTGGTCGTTCAGCATCCACACCAACCCTTAGAGGATTAGGTGTCGAACAATAACCAGCCATATAATAAATTTCATGAGGTATATTTCAAGGTGCAATATCACTCCACTTCATGACAAGATGGAAATTTTTGTCCAATCTATTTCTTCGAATGTTGACTGGCTTTGAATCACGTGAGCACAAAAGTATTTCCTCTCTTTCTTTGTTGAATTTGTGCTTCCTCCTCCATAAAGGACCAAGTTTTCAAAGCATGGAAGAAGCATGTCAAGCTTTGGACATAGCATTTGAGGAAGCCTTCTGTAAACACAAGGGAAACCCAAGAAGAAAGGGATCCCTTCTTAGATCATCAAGAAGAAGACCTCATTGAGTATGCAAGTGAAGTTGAAAATCAACAAGTTGACCTTCATGAGTGTTAATGAAAATTTCGAGGACTATGTTGAAAAAGTGAATTATGAACTAGAAATTGTGTCCGCCTAGGATGATGACGAGGTTTTTGACTCCATAAGCCTCCACATGTTGCAAGAAAGGGTGAGTGAATAAGAGAAATTGTTAATTTTAGGCAACAATGGTATGTTTTATGCTTCAAGAGCAATTTTACTTCAATTTCTTTATTAGCCCAATATCAATATCTAGTTTAGCAATCACATCAACATGATAGTAAAATGCAGATAGAACATAAACATAAACAGTAGAAGACAAGCCAAGACAAGAGGACACAAGATGTGGCACCAGCGAAGGACAAACCCCAATGTGGGGAAACCCTTGATCAAATCTTCTTATAGTCTTCAATAGTTCAAGAGAGATAGTACAATTTACAAATCTGATATTTTGTAACAACAGCAAAAGAGCCCTAACCAAAAAAGTCAATGCTGGTCCACAGGGCAAATTCCTTCCTCAATTCTGGTTGGTCAAACCCAGTCAACTTCAACCTCCAACAGCAAGTTTAATCAGCGCAAAACAGTCTGAAAAAGTCCAGTCAAAATAGGTCAACAAAAGTCAACCTTGCGACCAGCCCTAGTATAGTCAACGCTAGTCAAAGGAGAGGTCAGATTGCCTCTGTTTTTGTGCCCAAATCTGCGGCCTGTTAGGACAAAGATTTCTCACCCAAACTGAAATCAAAACAAGTCAACGCACTCAAACAGCTTCCCAACAGCTCGGTCAATGTTAGTCAACACAGCAAACAAAAACTCGTCCTTCTTTCCTTTGCACGTGTGAGAGAGAGAAAATTGCCTCGAATAGTGTGCCCAATCACAAGGAGAGAGAGACGTGTGATGAGATGATGGTGAAAATGACTTGAGGTCTCCTTTTTATATGCAACATTGAGGATGAATTGGGGGTTTGAGTGTCTATTTTGCTTGCTAGCCGACTTTGACAATTTGTCCATATTATAAATAAATTCATATCTTCATTTGTACACGTCGGAATTGGATGATCTTTAGATCAATCCTACACCTCTCGGAGAGAGGAATCCAAGAAAAATATCAGTTGTCATAAGTAAGATGACCCATGTGGAGTTTGGCCCTAGTTGCCAATTTTAACACTCCCTCTCAACTAGGGAGAACTCCATCTGCTAATCCATCTGTCAATCCGTACTATCTTTGCCATCAATGCATTGCTCTACTCTGCTCTGTTGAACTATGAAGAAGAAGAAGTGATCGAGAATGTGTCATTATTCATACCATTCTCTACTGACCCAAAGTCAGTCCCAAATAAAAGAGTGTCTCATACCACTCTTACTGACCCGAAGTCAGTTCCAATCAAAAGAGTGTGTCATACCACTCTTACTGACCCGAAGTCAGTTCCATTGATCCCAGATCAATATCAGTCATCTTGGCATAGGGAGTACGATAGTACATGATGCGTCCATCGGTAGTACTACGGTCCCTATCCTCATTTCCCTACACATTGGCCAGATGAGAGGTACTTACCATGAGTCCCAAACTGCATGGGTAGGATGTCTCAACAGGAAAAGGATGAACCACTCATCCTGCCTACATGTCGCCAAGGGATATCGCAGGGGAAGGCTGAACAACTCACCCTGTACACAGCAAACCACTAGGGGAAGGTTGAACCACTCACCCTATGGTTGCTCATCACTCCAAGAAGTACCCCAAGCCCCCTAGAGCTCCCAGAGCTCAATGTCCATATCATATAGGACCCTCATAAGAGGCTCTCTCCACGACTCCAAGTCATTCTCGGAATGCCAAGAACTTGACCTTTCCTAGGGGCTTCGTCAGAATATTGGCGACCTGCTCATGAGTCCCAATGTGATGGAGCCTTATTGCTCCTCGTTGTACCATATCCCAGATAAAGTGGTACCTGATATCTATATGCTTGGAGTGATCATGAAACACATGATTCTCCGATAATCGGATCCCACTTTGGTTGTCGCAGAGGATCACGGTGGTATCCATCACATGTCCAAATAGCTCACTAAAGAGCTTCCTCAACCAAACAGCTTCATAGAAGGCCATACTAGTAGCTATATATTCAGCCTCAGCGGTGCTTAAGGCAACCAATTTCTGCTTCTTGCTCATCCAGGATATGGAAGCAAATCCCAAAGAAAAACAGCATCCAGAAGTGCTCTTGTGATCCACCACACTACCAGCCCAATCAACATCAGAATAACCATGCAGCCTCACATCTCCGGCAGTGTATCTCAATCCATGAGTGATTGTGCCCGAACATATCTCAGAAGATCCTTGGCACCAATCCAATGTATATGATGAGGCTCAACCATATATTGGCTCAATGTGTTAACTACAAAACATATGTCCGGACGGGAGTTCACCAAAAACATCAGTGCTCCTATGAGTCGACGATACTCAGAAGCATTTCCCAATTCAAGTCCAGTAGCACTACCACATAACTTCTTAAAGTTAAGTTCCATCAGAGTAGTCACATGCTTGCAATCCACCATCCCAAATCTTTCCAATATCTTCACAACATATTTTCCTTCAGATATGAAAATTTCACATGCCTTTTGCCAGACCTCCAACCCCAGGAAATAGTGCATCGGTTCTAGGTCCGTCATCTCAAATTCAGAATCCAACTCCCTCTTACATTTGCGAATGAGAGGGTCTGCACCTGTCAAAAAGAGGTCGTCCACATAAAGTACCAGAATGAGAGGTTCATCATTTTCAACCTTAAAAGTAAAGGTTCGGATCGACTTCACTTCTAGTGAATCCCAGCTTCATCAGATAGTTATTGATCCTCTCATACCAAGCCCGGGGTGCTTGCTTCAATCCATAGAGAGCTTTCTTCAACCTGCATACATGAGATTCTTGGTCATGAACCTCAAACCCCTCGGGTTGTTCCACATAGACTTCCTCTTTGATCGAACCATGCAAGAAAGCGGTCTTGACATCCATCCGATGTAGGTTCCATCCTTGCAAGGCAGCAAGGGCTATGATAGAGCGGATGGCAATGTATCGGGCAACAGGTGCAAATATCTCATCGTCATCTACACCTTCCTTTTGAGAGAAGCCTCGAGCAACAAAGCGAGCCTTGAACTTTTTCGCACTTCCATCAGCTCCATGCTTGATTTTGTAGAGCCACTTAGAGATGACAATTGATTTGTCCTGGGGTCTAGGGACCACATCCCAGACATCATTCTTCAGAATTGGCTCGTATTCTTTGTTCATAACATCCTTCCATACTTGTTCCTTCACGGCTTCTTCAAATGATGAAGGCTAATTTTGAATGACAGTGCTCATGATGGTCAAGTATCCTTGATACCTGTTCGGCTTCTTACTTTCACGGGAAGTCCCCCTTGGTGCAATATGTCTCTCGGCATCTTCGCGAGTCTCCCTAAGCCATGAGGGTCTCCTCTTGGAAGATGAGGGCTCTTGAGGAGGAGGATCAATAAGATCCATAGGTTCATCAACATCCGACATCGTTTCATCTTATTTTGCACCTTCATTTCTGGTGTCGGCTTCTTTGTCCTTCCTTGGGTTAGGAAGGTTGTTGATCTTCCCAAGGGCCATATCTTCATCGAAGGTGACATCATGACTTATCTCAACTTCCTTTTGACCAGCCACATAAATTCTATATCCCTTAGAATTTTCACTAAAGCACACAAAGATTCCTTTCTTCCCAGATGCACCCAATTTGCTTCTTTTCTCTTTCAGCACATGAAAATATACGGGGCTTCCAAAAATTCTAAAATGAGAGACATCGGGTTTCTTACCAGTGAACATTTCTTCGGGAGTTTTGGAGTCCAAAGCTTGATGAGGGCATCAGTTTTGAACATACACAGCGGTATTTGCAGCTTTAGCCCATAGGAACTTCGAAAGCCCTTGATCATGAAGCATGGCACAAACAGCTTCTACAATAGTACAATTCTTCCTTTCAGCCAAGTCATTTTGTTCGAGAGTATATGGTGTTGTAGTCTCCCTCTTAATGCCAGCTTCTCTGCAATAATCTTGGAATTCATTGGATTCATATTCAATCCCATTATCAGTCCTCAATATCTTGATTTTCTTCTCAGATTGGCTTTCGCTAAAGGCTTTGAAGTATCGGAACCAGGGGAACACTTCATCCTTCTTCTTCAAGAAGTAGGTCCAAGTTTTGCGAGAATAATCATCCGTAAAAGTGAGAAAATATAAATATCCTCCCAAAGAGTTTACGGGCAGCATACCAGATATGTCAAAGTGGATCAATTGCAATATGTCTGTGGTCTTGCTATTACTTGAGGGGAATGGTCACCTTGTAAGTTTTCCTTCAGCACATCCCAAACATACACCTTCATGCTCTACTTTGAACTCGGGCATACCTATCACCATCTGTCTCACATCGGGTAGGGCCTTATAATGAAGATGGGCAAACCTCTGGTGCCATAGTTCATATTGTAGAGATGTGTCGCAAGACATGGCTCCCAATGGACTTCTTCCAACTTGATGCAAACTGTCAACCTTAAACCCAAGAGTAAACGCATCTTTAAAAATTCTTTCCAAACACATACCTTTCCATCGACGAATGCGACCTTGAATTCTTTGTCTTCCATTGCCGAAATGGACAATGAGTTCTTCTTGAGATCAGGTGCATAGAGTACTTCTTGTAAATGAATAGTGTTACCTTGATTCAATTGAAGGGTAACATTCCCTACTCTTTTCACGGGATAGGTGGCATCGTCTCCCAGGATGATCTTCAAGTTTGTCTCATTTTCTATCAGATTAGAGAGAGCTTCCTTGTATCCAGTGAAGTTCCTTGAGGCACCACTATCAATTAGCCAATTCCCCAAAGTGTCTGGAGGAGGCAGTGGAGAGGGTCAATATAAGATAATACTCCTTTTGCTTCTTGTTAACAACATTTGATTCTTCATACCTAGATGTCCTTGCTTTCTCGGAGGGTCGACCATTTCCTTGATGTCCTGCATTCCTTTTTCCCTTGCCATTGGACCTGCCATTCCTTTGATCGTAGTTGTTGAAGTTGCCCCTAGAATGATTGTGATCATCATCATGTGATGTCTCCCTTCTAATTGGACACTCCCTTGCATAGTAGCCAAACTTATTGCAAACAAAGCACTTGCCCTTCCTTCCTCCTTTAGATCCAGGCTTTCCATGGAAATGACCTTTAAACCCTACATTATTTCTCCTTTTGGCATGAGCGGAGAATGTAGTGGGGTTGCTTCTATTAGAAGGCATTTCTTGCTCCAGCATTCTTGTTTCTTCTTGAATGCATCTCGACATCAATTCTTCAAACCCTGGAATTCGATCATTGTTGAGTATAGTGGTTCTAAATACATACCACTCAGGTGGGAGTCCTCCAAGGGTGGTGAGAGAAAGTTCCATGTCAGGAATGACTTCTCCAATCGAAAGTAAATCATTCTTGATCTCAGTGATTCTTAAGCAGTAGGATTGAATATCCTCGTCCTTGCTCTTCTTAATATCCTTCAACTTGTTCTAGAGAAATAGAATTTGATTAGCATTACTAACCTTGAACATGTTGATCAACCTATCATAGATCTCCTTGGAGGTCTTCAATAAGGAGATGTAGGCCACCAGACACTTGTCAATGGAATCCCTGATAATCTTCTTTGCTTTGACTTCAACCCTATTGTACCTGATCTTCACAGTAGCCGACGCATTTGAAGGAGGCTCAGGGATTTTACCCTGCACATAATCCATCACTTGTTGTTCTTCCAAGGTCAAATCAAGAGACATCTTCCATCCATGATAGTCAGATTAATCATGGAGCTTGTCTTCAGCCGGGAAGTGGGATGAAGAACCCATTAAGCCTTTTGTCCTTGTCCAACTATCTTTGGTGATTACTCTTTCACTCTTGCTTGGGCTTTGTCGTCACCTCACCTCTAATACCATGTTAATTTTAGGCAACAATGGTATGTTCTATGCTTTAGAGCAATTTTACTTCAATTTCTTTATTAGCCCAATATCAATATCTAGTTTAGCAATCACATCAACAAGATAGTAAAATGCAGATAGAACATAAACATAAACAGTAGAAGACAAGCCAAGACAAGAGGACACAAGATGTGGCACCAGTCAGGGACAAACCCCAATGTGGGGAAACCCTTGATCAAATCTTCTTATGGTCTTCAATAGTTTAACAGAGAGAGATAGTATAATTTACAAATCTAATATTTTTTAACAACAGTAAAAAAGCCCTAACCAAAAAAGTCAACGCTGGTCAACAGGACAGATTCCTTCTTCAAATTTGCTCGGTCCAGAAAAGTCAACGCTGGTCAACAGGACAGATTCCTTCTTCAAATTTGCTCGGTCAAACCCAATCAACTTCGGCCTCCAACAGCAAATCTAATCAACCCAAAACAGTCTGAAAAAGTCCAGTCAAAATAGGTCAACGAAAGTCTACCTTGCAACCAACCCTAGTACAGTCAACGCTAGTCAAAGGAGAGGTCAGATTGCCTCGGTTTTTGTGCCCATATCTATGGACTGCTAGGACAGAGATTCCCCACCCAAACTAAATTCAAAACAGGTCAACGCATCAAGTCAACGCAGTCAAACAACCTCCCAGCAGCTCGGTCAACGCAGCAAACAGAAACTCATCCTTCTTTCCTTCGCACGTGTGAGAGAGAAAACTACCTCGGATAGTGTGCCCGATCACAAGAGGAGAGAGAGAGATGTGTGATGAGATGATGGTGAAAATGGCTTGAGGTCTCCTTTTTATATGCAATGTCTAGGATGAATTGGGGGTTTGAGTGCCTGTTTGCTTGCTAGCCGACCTTGACAATTTGTCCATAATATAAATAAATTCATATCTTCATTTGTACATGTCGGAATTGGATGATCTTTAGATCAATCCTACACCTCTCGGAGAGAGGAATCCAAGAAAAATATCAATTGTTATATGTAAGATGACCCATGTGGAGTTTGGCCCTAGTTGCCAATTTTAACAGAAATATTATGAGCAGCTAGTTGAGAAATGTGGAGCAAAGGATCTCCTATTCGTTTTCTTTGAGCAAGGAGCAAAGTTCTATGAGATGCGACGTGAAGATGAAATTTATTCCTACTGATGCCCTTCTCCTAGAAATTTATTACCATAACTATGTAGTAAACACTTTGAGTGGTATTTTTAACGAAAAGGAGAAAGAAGAGGATCTCTCCTAGCTTAATAATGAAGATTTGGATGATTCTAAAGAAGATCGTGATAATCAAGCAAATAAGGAATCTATGGATGACTTTTGGGCTACAGACTGGGGAATTGGATTTGACAACAATAAAGATGAAAGCCCCGTGGAAGCCTGGGTCCATGATGATGAACCTAATGAAGTTGGGCCTCTCAATCAAGGAGGAACGTTGAATAATGTGTTTCATGAATCGTGTAGGTGTCTTAACTTTTGAGGATATTGGCAAATTAGATTGGGTCAAAAACATTGTAGGTCATGCCGAAAGCATAACAAAATTTATCTACAATCGTTCATGGATTTTGAACTTTATGAGGAGACACACAAGGGGAAGGGATATTATTAGGCATGCCATCACTAGATTTGCTACTCATTTTTTGACATTGCAATCTATGCTTTCACAACATAGAAACTTGCAAAAGATATTTTCCAGTGATGAATGGAATCAAAGCCAGTGGTCTCACAAACAGGAAGCCAAGGAGTTGAAAAAGAAAGTTAATGAAGAAATATTTTGGAGAAAGGCAGCAGAGATTGTGAAGCTTGTTGAGCCACTGGTTAAGGTGTTGCAGTTGGTGGAGGGGGAAAGATTGGCTATGGGCTTCATTTATGGGGCTATGGATCAAGCAAAATTGGAAATAAAGAGGGCATACAAGGATAAAGTGGCTAACTATGGGCTCATTTGGGCAGTTATTGATGAAAGATGGAACAATCAACTCCATCGCCCTATACATGCAGCTAGGTATTTTTTGAACCCACGGTATCATTCTAAAGCTAAGGCAACAGGAGCTTTGAAGGGGGAGGTGAGAGATGGATTGGTTGATTGCATTGATCGCATGATCCCATTGGAGTGTGATCAACTGGAGACACACGGACAAATCGCAACCTTCAGCAAAGCCACATGTACCCTTGGGAAGAATCTAGCAAAGATTGCAAGGGAAGCAAATGAGCTAGGTAAACAAAAATTTCAATTTTCAAATTCTTAATACTTATTTTGTTAAATCGTTTATAATTTGAAAGTTGGATATAATTGTAATTTTGTTGAGCTAACTCATTACACTCCTATGTTTTTTGCAGCACAATGGTGGGAGGCTTTTGGTAGCCATTGTCCTAAATTGCAAAAGTTTGCAATTCGTATTTTGAGTCAAACTTGCAGTGCTACTGGGTGTTAGCACAATTGGTCTGTCTTTGAGAGGATTCACACGAAGAAGAGAAATCATTTGGATCAAAAATGGTTAAATGATCTAGTATATGTCCAATACAACCTCCAGCTCAGACGCAACCAATTGTTGAACAAACCTTCAGGGTCCTCAATCGTTTTGATGCTACTTATATCATCATCAAGTTATCCAAATACAACTTGTCGAAAGTTTTCTTCTTTCATTTCTTCGGTAGCACCAAATACGACCTTGGTACTTCTCAAGTCTTTTGTTTGCAAATCTATCAATAGTACTTTCATTCATTCTTCAAGCTAATTACTATCACTGTCATAATATGACCTCCCTCTTAACTGGGGAGTTATACCCTTTCTTTTATCCAGGCTCCCTCTCAACTTAGGGAGATCAACAACTACCTTCTTTTATAACATCGGAGAAACTTCAACCTTTCAAGGCTTTGTGGCATCTTGATCATCATCATCCTTATAGCTTCCTTCATCATGCTCCTCATTATAATTATCTTTAATTATGAACATCTTCAACATCTTGAAAATTATGTACTTACAAAACTTCAATAGCAAGTACAACCCAATACAAATGTACAGAAGCATGAAGTCAAATATATCGAAATCACGTTATTACAATGGAAACATCAAAACATTCAAGCTTTAAACAACAAATACCTAAACCAAGTTACGTTCATAATCAACAAGGGTCACATCTTTTATATTCTAGACTTCAACAACTTGCTAGGGTTATGTCATAAACCCTAGACTCCATCATTAAGACTTAAAGCAACTCAATCACAATATCAATCCAATTATAGTATTATACATCTAAGGTTTCTACAATACGCTTTTAGAATTACATTTCAGACTCTACTAGGGTTTGTTGCAAACCCTAGATTGTAAAGCTAAAACACCACTAACTGAAAACAATATCATGATGTCCTAGAATATCAATTTCTACTAGGGTTTTGTGACAAACGCTAGATTTCACAAACTAAAACTCGAGTATCAACAATCAAGTTACCATATTCGCATATACATATCTAGGAGGCACTAGCATTTCACATTAATATCTACTAGGTAAACCCAAGATCAATACATTGAACAATTTTAACCAAGCTAGGGTTTCGATCAAACAGACAAATATTCACCTAGAGTTTTATTTCTAGGATCTTACTTTAGTTATTACAAGGGTTTTGTTCGTAAACCCTAATTCACAAAAACCTAAAAATCTAGGGTTTCGTTATATAACCTAGACATTAATAGTAAACAAAACTTGTAGTTTAAGACATACCTTGAGTTGTTTTTTAACAAACCTTGTAAGACATCAATTCTTGATTTAAGTCTTTCCTTTCAAGTCTCCTCCATAACCTTTGCGTATTTTGCAAGCTTTTCCTACCAAGGAAAATATAAATAAAAAGGCTACGAATATATAATACAAACAAATCTCGAGTTAGGACAAAACCAAGCATGAAAGATAAAATAAAGAACAATATACTTATCTTTTGGTAAAATGGTGAAGGCTCCCTCTTAATCCAGTCTTTCTGACAGATACCTACAACTTATCAAAATAACTTCAAAGATTCTAGCAAGATATATTGAATCTATGAAGTATGAAAATCAAAACACAAAAGAAAACATTGCAAAAATTAAAGTAGGATATGCAAGGGATAGTATCCCTAAGAGTCTATAACGAATAAGTCTTTGACTTCGGATTCTTCTCTATTGTTCTTCTTTGGTGGAGTTTCATTAGCAACATTCACATGTTCTCTTTCGCTCTTCTTATTCCTTGGATTTTCAAAACAATGACTTTTGTAATGACCCATCTTATGACAATTGTAGCATTCAATCTTAGATAAGTCAACTTTCTTCCTATGTCCTTTAAACTTCTTGAATACACCTTTTCTTCTTGTGTTGAGCAATGTAGGCATTTGAAATGTTGTCTTTTTCATCCTCCTTTTTGTCACTTACTAACTTCATACGGGCTTCTTCTTAACTGCATGCATTCCACATTTGTTCAAAGGTTGGAGTATCTTTCCAACTGCTAATTCCTGATGCAAAAGAGCTCCAAGATTTTGGTAGACCTAGTAGCGCGGCAATAACGAGTTCTTTCTCTGGTACAACTTCATCAATTGCTTGGATTTCATCTCTTATTCTAGTTATCCTTACAAAATATGATGACACAATATCATCTTTTGTCATCTTTATTGTCCTTAGTTCATTCTTAAGGCTAGTTATCTAACCAATGTTCTTGATGGTAAATAACTTGGAAAGCACTTCATACATTTCTTGAGCGGAATCTATATTGGATATGTATGGGTTTAGATTGTCCTTTACTCCATCTACTATGAGATTCACGGTCAAGATGTTGGTTTCCCTTAATTTCTCCTTTCCTGCATCATCTGTAGGTGTCTTAACTTTTGCTTGAACAAGATCCAAAACTTTATGCTTAGCGAGAATAAGATCTATCCTCTTCTTCCATGCCTTGTAGTTGGAGGCTCCTTCTAGCTTGTTTTCAGACTTCATTGTCATGTCTTCGCTTCTTGATATAATAGACCTCCTTCTTTTTATATGATCCTTATATTTTGACCCTTTTAGTAGATCTTCAAGTTGCCTTTTTCTTCCGTCTTCACCCTAGCTCTAATACCATGTTAGAAAATCTGAAAGTCAAGAAGATTTTCTTATGTTGATAATTGCTTTTTCTTTTCTTGTATTCTTTATTAACTTTTTTATGTTCTTCTTTTATATTCTTCTCATCAAGCAATCATCAAAATTAAACATGAAGATCAACAACACCAGATATAGGCACTCAGTCAAGGCTAAAACCCCTCTCTAGGGGAAAACCCAGTGAAACTCTTTCACTAATCAAATTAGGATAGACCAAGACCTTAGACCTGACCAAAAGGCCTTCCTCCACCAAGTCAGCCTTCCAAGATGATTTAGTAAACTTCGGTAGTCTTTTCTTGTCCACAGCTATAGCCCAGCAACAACCCAAAATTTCAACCCCCAACAACTAGAATTTCAGCCCTATTGTAGATCCAAAATTTTAGCCTCCTAGTAACTTCATAATTTCACACAAGTGAGAGTAGAAAGAGAAAATTCTACTTCTTTTTGCTTGACAAAGCCTTCCTTCTCCTTTGCTAGGGTTTTCTTCCTCCTCCTTGAACTTCACACCCTTTCTCTGTCTCCAACTACTGCAAAGCAAACTTGTGGTTGATGTAGTACAAATGAGTCGGGTTGTTGCCCTTTTATAGTGGATTTTGCCTCCTAATTAGGCCGACTTGTCCAGGTTGAGGCCGACTTAGTGAAGGAGGCCTAAATGACCTATTTTACATAAAAATAAATTACTTTCTTGATTGACAAAGCCCAAGAAGGGTCTTTTACATTATGGCATGGACAAAGACATTTGTAAGAAACCCTAGAAGCCTAGATTGAAGGCTTTGACCTAAGAACCATTGACCCAAGCCGGAAACCCATGCTTTAATAAGTCAATTTCTTTTACAATAAAATTTCATTTTCTTTCTTTTGACAACTACATTACATCATGACTCAAATACAATTATGCCGACACTAGTTACATTTTTCAACACCCTATACAAGATCCAAGCCACAGAGGATCATATTGACACTTGTAGGGAAAGTGTTAAGAGCCATGGGTTTCAATCATGTGATAGCGCATTATCTCATGCCATGGGTAGATAGTGCATTATCTCATGCCATGGGCAGCCTCAGTACCTACAACAGATTGTTCATTGCCCACATTATATGAGAGATGATGTACTTGAAACAACAATGCACCCAGTCAGCTTATCATTGTATACAGGGTTTGGCAGCTAATCCAAGGCCCAGAGGAGGTCTGTCTCAACCTTGAGACATGGGACAATAAGCACCATCTTTCGTGCCCTCATTTGGAGCAATCTACAAACTTATCTTTACACCAGGAGACCCACGAGACCACTACTTGCGCCCCAGAGCCACTTTGGAGCACCACATGATGTTTTACTTAGGTATCAAGAGGCCACCCCCTTCACCATCATTTATGGAGCCCTCTTCTTCATCATGGCACCTTGAGGACTCGATTAGGCCTCCCAACGACCCTCCTACAACATTGCTACATCATTTCCGCTTCATTTAGGCAACTTAACTTACACTTTATGAGCTATTTAGTGGGCTTGTCACCAGAGTTAGGGGCATCTTAGGCTAATTCAAACTCTTAAAGGCTCATATAAATAAAGTAGAGCCTCATTTGTATCAAACATTATCATCACGTTTGGATATCTCTCTCTTGAGAATTTCACACTTCTTCTTGGGTGTCTATTGGAGCTTCTTTGATGTATTTCAATATTTTTGGAAGCTAAATCTTGTTCTTTCTTGGAGTCGATATCTTGATTTTGGATTGCATGTATCTCTTGTTATCTTGTAAGTGCTTTTGAGTGATAGCTAGGGCATCACAATTTAGCCTCCTTGGAGACAAATTTTAGCCGGATTTCGAATCACATAGACTCCATAGCCTAAGAATAAGGAATTAATCCAAGCACATTCGGTGATCACCTTCATTTCTCTACTCTTTTTCAGCTTCCAAAATTTTTCAACCCCCTCCCTAAGATGGCTAACAAGGACTTCCTGTGAATTGCATTAGAGAGGAGCTCGTACAAAATTGCTTAGACAAGCTATTGCGTTGGTGTTTCCTCTAGGCTCTATGTCTCCTCCAAATTTGTGGCAAATCCCACAGTTGGATTGTGAGAAAACTCAAGCCCTGGTTGCATTTCTGAAAATCATCTTGAACATCTTGGTAAGAGGCCTTCTTAAGGATTTTTTACATGGTATTCAGTGGAATAAATCATTCGAAACCCTTTCTCTACACTACCCTGACCGACTGAGTTCCTTGGAGGGTCTCCTCCCACAATTATTCAATGGAACATCATTGGTGCCCTTTTGGCCATGGTGCCAATTCAAGGTCCTAACAACATCCCATCCAGGCTCAAGCGAACCCCATACTCAATTTCACCTCACCCTCCTCATTGGAGGTGACTAATTCCATCCATCTCACCCTAAATGCAACTCCTCTCACATGTTGTCTTTTCTTGTTGACTTGTTGCATAGATTGGGCATGCACTCCATGCCATGTCACTCATTCAATTATGTGCTATGTCATCTCAGCCAAGTGCACACCCTACACACCAAGCATATCATCTTAGTTGGGCATGTGTGTCCACATACACCAAGCATGTCACCTACTACACCAATTGTGCACCCACATTGCGAAGTTCATAAAGAAACCCCAATTTTCATCCAAAACATTGCAAGTAACATCACATTTCTTACAATGCCCATGTCATCACACTCACACATCTTCAATTTAGTGCACACTCATAGAGGACTCAAATAGAGGTTGTGAGGAGGATGATCTTGTACAGGCATGGAGTGGCAGACTTAAACATTAGTAGATTAATACACCAAGTTAGCAAAGAAACTCCAAATAAGGAAGAATATATGGGAGACTCAATGCTTATGATCATCAAAAGACTATGGCATAAATGAGGTGGTTTGCCCCTGAGATAGGACAGCCCCAAACTGATGCATACACAATGGTTACCAGACAGGAAGGTGGAAACAATGGGCACAGAAGAATAAAAAAAAAAAAAAACAAAACAAAAAAACAAAAAAACAAAAAACAAAAAAAACAAAAAAACGGCAATATATTCATCATCTGAACCAATAAGGAGAGATCAGAGTACAAGAATACCTCAAACTAAACATTCCTTTAATATTTGTGTATTCAGATTTGAAAAGCCATACACCTCACACTGTAATCCTCCAGTCCCATAAATCTATAATCTTATGGAAATTTTATAAAATAAAAATCAATATCGATATCACTAGGATCATATCACTTCCAACTTAAACACATCTCAGAAGCATCATACTCCAAGACATTGGCAAAGCCAGAGGTGAACACCCAAATGTGTGACTTTAATAGCTAAAATAACATTCAAAGTCAACAACAATGATGTTCTAATTGATGCAGGAGCATCCAACTCACAGTGACGAGGCAAAAAGACTCCAACCAGGTTCACAAGCGGGAAACTGAATTGTTAAATTCTGCTTAAGATAATTTTTCTTTTTATTTTATTTTACAAGTCAACAACAGTTAGATGGTTTACTTTTCCAGTTAGGATTATTGTTAGTTTCATTATCGAATTAAGGGTAGTTTCTATAATTAGAAAAAAATAACTTTTAACTGTTTTACAAGGCTTGAAATGTTCAAACAATTACGGTTACTGTTGGAGAGGTAAATCCCCTCTACGGATAGAGGCGATCCCTACTAGCCCAACAGGGGTCTAGCAACAATCAAACAATGCTACCCCGCAGGCTCCTAGTTGTAATTAACAAGTGGGTGAGAGTAACCTACTTGGCTTCCAACGCTTGTTTGTCGAGGAGATACTCCTCTCGCTCCTTCGCTCCAGCCGATCACAATTCTCCGCTATCCTCGCGGACGAACACCTGCACAAGCAAAAGAGAGCAAACAAGAGCGTAAAATCTACTAACAACAACTATGTATCGGTCAGGAAAGATACAATTTGCATTAATCATTCATTGAACAAATGGAAATGGAACCATAAGAGTAGTCATCTATCTTTATTAACAGAAAGTAGAGTAAGGTACAACCGAAGTCCTGACGCCGAGTCCTTCTCTAGAGAGGTCCAGCCACATACTCCAAGCATCCACCTTTGGAGCAAATCTCCCAAGTCAAAAAGTCTCTCTCTCACATACGAGGCAACAAGCTCATGACCTTCCTCAAGCTCAAAGCAATCCTCACACAACACACCAAATGCCTACAAAGAGCAGCACTAATGCACTAAGAATTCCTCAATCAAAGTCTATATGTTCCAAACTAGCTGCTCATGGGCAATGGAGGAGGCTTATAAAGGAGAAGAAGTCTCCATGAATAGGTAAAGGATGAGCTTTGCCCCAAGATAAGTGGATGGTCAGTCGAACAGACATGCCAGAGAAAGGATGGCGACCTCAAAAATGCTAACAACCAAGTCTGGAGGGATCTGGAAGGCTGGTTGTTAGAACAAATTCGCCCAAATAGGATCAGTGCGGGTGAACCACTGAGCTGGCGCGCTGACATCGCAAATCAGATATAGAGGAGGTCTGGTCAGCGCGAAAAGGACAAATGGAGGGTGCGTTGTTCGTAAAATGGGACCTGCGCGGAAAAGACGTGTGCTTCCGCGCTGGCAGCGTAGCAGATACATTGGCCTCCGCCCGTCAGCGCGGTTATTTGATTAATAGACGCGATGATTCATTGAACTTAGGCAAAGAGGGTTTTTTAGCCATTCTGAGGAGCATAAGTATAGGTGAATGTGGTTTCACAACACAGTAGGGAGACTGGCATGATGGCAGTGACATTTTACTGTGTAACAGATGCCCCCTAAAGGATGAAGCCCGAGAGAGTGGGAGGGGTGAAATGCTTTACGAGACTGCTGGACTGGAACACCACCGGAGAGAACCTGCAGGCGGATACAACTGATGTTTCAATTACATGCAGTCTAGGCATGGGCGCAGCCATCCAAAAGACATATAGAAAAAGGGTCT
>APFE030982814.1:0-39794 GCA_000404065.3 Pinus taeda
GATAGCAGCAAAGCGTGTGCTAAGATATGTGCGTGGCACTTCTGATTATGGACTTCTATACACTCGCAGTTCCGATCCTATACTCAGTGGTTACACAGATTCTGACTGGGCCGGTTTAGTTGATGATCGTAAATCTACAGCTGGGTATGTGTTTAGTCTAGGATCTGGTGCTGTCACCTGGACTGGTAAGAAGCAGCAAGCCGTGGCTCTCTCCTCCACCGAAGCAGAATATCGAGGAGCAGTTAAGGCATCCTGTGAGGCAGTTTGGCTTCGTCGTATGCTTGCAGACATGCATGCTTCCCAGACAGGTCCTACTTCCTTGTTTTGTGATAATCAGGGAGTGCTCAAACTTGCCAAAAATCCCGTCTTTCATGAACGAACAAAACATGTAGAAACTCATTGTCACTACATTCGCCAACTTGTTGAAGACGGATCCGTTCAGTTGAGATATATTCCCACAACAGAGCAGCCTGCAGATATCTTCACCAAGCCACTTGGTCCTGCTAAGTTTGAACAATTCAGGGGGTCTATTGGTGTTGTAAATAGATTGAGCATTAAGGGAGGGTATTAGAATAATTCTAATTTAGTTTAATGCTCATTCTTCTAGCTATTGCTATTTTCATTTCTTTAGCAGTTTCTTATATGAAACTAAATCTTACATAGAAACTTGATGTTTCTATCTTTGTAAATATCTATGTATTATTATTGAGTATTGTTGCTCAATCAATTCATTGAATTCATTTGGAAATCCATATGCGTGTATCGCACTGTTTTAATAAGCATGGGCATTTTAGCTTGGAAATTCATGTCAATTCAGGTTTTGTAAGCTTATGTTGGTATTGCATATGATATATTATTATATTGTATATATCAAATAATAAATGTGATACTTCAGAATTGAAAAAAATTTAAAAATCACTTCTTAAGCTACTTTTCACCACAATTTTTGCACTTAAAAAATATTTTTCGGTTTTGTAATTTTTGGGTTGCCAAAATATTTTTAATTGCATTGTTCATGCAAGTACAATACAAATACGGATTTTATGTTGGCATTTGCAAGGTAGAGATGTTGTATAGTTGTGTCTCTTAGGAATTCCTGATCCTCTTTGGACAACAGATGTGTGGTAGATATAATGATTGTAGTGCATTGTAGAGTTTGTACCTTTTCAATATGTGTAAACCTTTTGCCAGAAAGGACTTATTACAGCCTCAGACACAAGTTACTTGGTTGTATCCTGAACTTCCAAAAGAGAAAGGGAATTTTCCTTTTACAGATTGAGAGCCTGCCAGCTTCTGCATCTATTCTAGCTTATGTTTTCATTATTCTCTTGAGGTAGACCTTTTCTTTAGATTTTTTCTTGGCTTTTTTAAAAATGTGATTGCCAAAATACTTAAAAAATGAATCGTATGCCTTGTAGCAGAACCTGACTGTTTGAGAGCGTGCCAGGTTCTACATCTGCTGGAAATATTAAGGATGATAATGCGACTGCTGGAAGTACAGCTCCACAAGCAGACACATTTTATTCCACTGCTTCTATGCGGGCATTGAAGGGAAAAACACCAGGAACAGATGCATTGAAGGTTACAGGTGTTCCAAAAGATGAGAAAGGAGACCTTGCCGACTACATACAGACAAAGGGAAAAGAAAGTGGAAATGTTTCTTCTTTTCATGAGTCAGACATTTTCAATCAAACAGAGAAATCAGAAGGGAATAAAGTGAAAGGATCTCTTCCAGAAGGCTTTTTTGATAACAAGGATGCAGATCTACGTGCAAGAGGACTGGAACCTATTAAGTATGACATCAAGTAAGTTGTTTTTGCCTTTTCTCCTTTTTGAATCTAACATATCATGTGCAATCTTTTGGAAGTATGCCTTAGGATCACTGTTATTTTCTTGTATTCTTTGAGCAAGAATTTGGTTGTCAGGCATAGGGATATTTTGCATTCGAGGAATATATATGTGGGTCAAATCTAATGGATCCATGAAATAATATAATATGCACGCCTGATTGCTTTTGAGTTATAGTGTGCAAAAGAATAATTTATAAATGCCACAAAATAGTAGGCATCTATCTAATTTACATACAGGTTTAATGTTAAATACTAAATTCCAGTTAGCTTTCATGTTTGCCCAGTTCTTTATTTCCATGTTTTTTTTCCATATATATAGACAAGCGTGCATTTTGTATTACACTAGATAACAATATAGTTTTCATCAGAGAAATGAAAGTCATGAGTAGACTAGGTGACTGAGTTGGCTTCCTTTTCCAATAGAGGTGAGTAGAGTCAGCATGTCTGCCTGTTAGATTCCCTGTTGCTGATTTCATATTCTCCTTCACCTTCAGCAGTACATGCAACTTCAGAATTTCACTTTGGCCCCTATGCACAGTAGTTGAGGGCAGCAGCTGAGATTATGGCACCACACTAGTGTGCCTTGGGAGACACGTAGGAGTTATGTAGATAGCTGATTAGGTGAGGACAATTGTATGCTGTAGGCATGCATGGACCAGCTTAAAGTCCTATTTTAGCCTTTGTTATTGTTGGACAGTTGCAGATTTAAAGTGCTTTAATTATCAGTGTGCGGTTCTATTTTCACTCTTTTCTCGTCTCAGAAATGGCACCAACCTTGGGGAGATTTTCTTAATTTGGAAATGCATATGAGTTAGGGGTGTTTCTAGATTTAGGTAGGGTGCACTTTGTTAGGATACTCTCCTTGGGTGTTCTTTCCTAGGGAGTTTTACTCATGCAAGGAGGGTGTACTATTCTAGGCCAGGTTAGGTTTGAGTCTTGACATGGTCAACCTGGATGCCTTAATTTAGATCAGTGTTGCAAACATCCTGATTTTATTGAGATAAAATCATGAAATCATGATTTTTTGGCCTAGCCGATGTTTACCGAGTTTTACCTATATTCTGGTGGTATCTTAATTTTGTCAATGTTCGCCGATTTTTACCAATATTTTCCCGATTTTTACGATATTTTGGTTTTCCATACCCTTCCTGATTTTATCCCGATGTCGATGTTTGCAACATCTATTTAGACTGTATACATCTATTGTTAGCACTCAGATCTTTTTCCAATTCTATGTAAGGATAGGGTAGACTAGGGAGATATGTCTGGGAGGTATGACACGACAGTGGCTATGTAAGTTTCTATTTTGGAGCTAATAGACAGATGTGGTTTGATATCTGCAATTTGTAGCCCGCTGTAATTGATTTTAGTATGAGTAAGTTTTTATTGTGGAGCTAACAGGTAGAATTGGTTTGATATCTGCAATTCTTAGCCTGCTGAAATAAATCTCAGTGTGGTGTGTTTTCAGATCTAGTATTTGATACTTCTGTTTTGGATAGGAGTTTCAGTTTTAGGCTACATTGGGTTTGTAGGAGTGCAAGTTTGAATACCATGATAAATTTAACATGATATTAGGGTGGCAGATCTGAGATATTCCAGGTTTTGTGAATGGATAGGCTGCTATGTGTAAGAGGGTGCTGCTAGAGCATTTAAGTGGGTGTAATGCCCTTGCTTCAGTGATTGAGGTGATTTAGACCTGTGAGAGGTTGTACGGTGTGATGCCTTAAGTGCTTCAGTGATTGAAGAGAACTTTGACTTGGGTTGACTGCAGGTCTGTTGACTGAAGTTTGACCACCGTTTTCTCTCCTTTGACTGAACCTTTTTGGGACTGTTTTGAGTGAGGTTGGACCAGCAAAGGAGGCCAAGTTGTTTGACTGTTGACTGAGCTCTTTTGGAGGCAGTTTGACTGTTGACTTGTGGACTGGTTAGGGCATCTCTTGCTGCTGTTGACTTCGACAGAAATTGCAGATTTGACTTTGAAGCTCATCTTTAGTAAATTGGTTGGTTGGTCTCTTGGAAAGTCAAAGGATTGACTTTGACTCTTTATTGTTGAATTGGAAAATTGTATCTCTGTGCTGAACATTTGATGACAATCTAATAGAAGAAGAATTTGCAAAGGGTTTTTCCCCTTGTGGGGTTTTCCCTTGGTCTTTGACCAAATCTTGTGTCTCTCTTGTCTCATGTTCTTGGCTGTCTTCTATTGCATTTGAATTACTGTTCTATCTACAATTGCCCATTGTCATGGAAAGATTAAATTTATTTATTAGTGATTGTTAATTGAAAAAAGAATTGGGCTAAGTGATTGTACTAAGCATAGAACAGTGGAAAATTAACAATGAAATGAGCAGTGAAGAGTTGAGTAGAACTTTCAAATTGTGGAAGGGTCAAACCAACCCGACTTAAGTTTCTGCAAAACTGTTTGGCAATGACTTCTAGGATTTGGGAAATGATAAGATTCAACATAAGAGGATCTTTACTTCTCATTCTGATTTCGTTTTTGGTTAGCTGTTAGATAATTCAAGGTCTTTTATAATTTGGATGAGGATAAGAGTCAAGACATCCTTTTATCCTGGATTTTATTTCCGGAAACGTCATCTTTTGATACTTTTAATGATATGTTGGTTGATACTTTTGATCCATCCATTACAATATCTCTCTTCATTAATTATTAATTATTATTATCTATTGGCGCATGTGTGTATGTTTATTATATTTCCTTCCTCTTCAAAAATGCTTTGTCCTCAAAGCATATTTATGAAAAGGATTTTACATTTTTGCTTTGGGTTGTAATGTTTTCACATGATTCTTCGTTCTTGATGCTGTTGTGGTTGATGATACAAGATGATATGAGTTGTGAAGAGTTGAGTAGAACTGTCAAATTGTGGAAGGGTCAAATCACTCTAACTCAATTTTTTGCAAAACTGTCTGGCAATTACTTCTAGGATTTGGGAAATGATAAGATTCCACACTTGATCTTTTCTTAAACATAAGAGAGGATCTTTACTTCTCGTTCTGATTTTGTTATTGGTTAGCTGTTAAATAATACAAGGTCTTTTATAATTTGGATGAGGATAAGGCATCCTTGTATCATGTTTTTTAATTTTAATTTTGGAAACCCCATCTTTTGACACTTTTAATGATATGCTGGTTGATACTTTTCATCCATTCATTACGATGTCTCTTTTCATTATATACATGTATGTTTATTATGTTGCCTTCCCTTTTTAAAATGATTCATTCTCAAAGCATATTTATGGAAAGGCTTTACATTTTTTCTCTGGCTTGTAATGTCTTCGCATGATTATTTATTCTTGGTCCTGTCATGGTTGATGATACGAGAAGATAGTTACGAAGAGTTGAGCAGAACTATCAAATTGTGGAAGGGTCAGACCACACTAAATCAATTCTTGCAAAACTGTGTGGTAATGACTTCTGTGATTTGGGAAATGATAAGATTCCACACTTGATCTTTTCTTCAATATAACTGGATTTATACTTATTTTTTCATATTGATTTCATTTTTGGTTAGCTGCTAAATAATACAAGGATTTTTATAAATTAGATGACGAGAAGGCATCCTTGTATTCTGCATAAAACCTCGTATTTTGATACTTTTAATGAAATGTTGGTTGATACTTTTGATCCATTCATTAGGATTTGTCTCTTCATTACTTATTATTATTTATTGGGGTGTGTGTGTGTATAGATATGTTTATTACATTGCCCTCCCCTTTGAAAATGCTTTGTCCTCAAAGCATATTTATGGAAAGGATTTACTTTTTAGCTCTGGATTATAAGTTATTTGCATGATTCTTTTTTCTTGCTTCTGTCATGGTTAACGATACGGGATGATATGAGTTACAAAGAGTTGAGTAGAATGTCAAATTGTGGAAGGGTTAGACCACCCTAACTCATTTTTTGCAAAACTGTGTGGCGATGACTTCTCTGATTTGGGAAATGATAAGATTCCGCTCTTGATATTTTCTTCAATATATAACAATTTCATTTTTGGTTAGCTTGTTAGATAATACAAGGACTTTTATAATTTGGATGGCGATAAGGCATCCTTCTTCTTGTGTTTTATTTTTGGAAACCTTGTCTCTTGATGATATATTGGTTGAAAAGATTTTGTTTGGAATTGTATGGATTCCTTTTTTCAAAGTCTAGGTTTTTACAGTTGATGACTTCTCTATTTCAAAGGTCAGTCATTGTTACTTTGTCAGTCAATCATTCCTTGCTGGTAAGTTTCTTTAGTGCTTCTTATTGCATCTTCCTTTCATTTTTTAATTTCCTATTCTGTGTGATCAAGTTTTGACTATGATTCTGGCGGCCAGAGGTTTATTTGTTTTTATCTATGATAACTTTGTCAAATTATTTTTGTATCTTTTGCACGCACTTCTAATTATCTTGAGGATCATGTTTGAGATATCTTTAATATCTTTTAATGTTACTGAATCTGACTCCAATCTAATGTCTTGTAATGCTATCTTTTCCTTCTTCTATTCCTCCAAGGTGAATAAAAAATTGTCACTTTTATCACTCCATAAGGATGTAACAATGAATTGTGAGACAAAAGTATGTTTACCAATGTTCAATTGTGAATTGTGTATGTCATATTGCTTTTCATCCCACAAGTCTATTGGTTAGCGAATTCCGCACTAACATAATTATTATGCTCAATAGGAGCTATTGTCGCACAGAATGTCTAGGCACCGCAACAACGGCTCAGATCCGGGGTTGTCACCCTGATCCCCAATCTCTTCGTTTAAGTTGTCTCCCTACAACAAGCTAAGGGGGATAGACCCTACGAAAATGGAATGAAGGAGAACTAGTTGGAAACCAGCCAGTTCGGGAGACACAATGAAGCGACCAAGTACTTGATTTAGATTTAGCAAGATTTATAGGATTTGATTAGATTTTAAACAATTGATGCCAGTGCCTTACGGAGTCAACTATCTTGCTAGGAAATTTAGGACCAAGTGCATCATGGACAACTGTTGCTAAGGAAAATGTTATTATGATGAAAAGAGATGCAAGATGCGATTAGCAAAGGGATGAGTGAGTAGTCTTGAGATAAGATCGTTTAAGACTCAAGTACTTAGTATTGATTAACTTTATGGCAAAAGTATTTAATGAAATGAAGAGACAATCTTATACAAGACAAAGTGCCAAATATCTCAAGTGCCAATAAGATACACAAGATAACCAAGATGACCACAAGATATATGCTCTTAAAGAAAGATCACTAATATGCCAAAAAATTATAATAAGCACAAGCCAATAATGATATTAATGTCAAGAAAGAGAACTAGAGCATTTATCCAATTTATGCTTCAATGAGAATTACTTGAAAATTCCAAAACTACTTAAGAGATATTCAAATAGCCCAAGTTTTCAATTAGATCCAAATCGAATGCAAGCCTTTTCAATGATACTTAGCTTAATAGATTTCAAAATATTTACCATTCACCAAACAAGAAAACCTTTGGGCAATTTAAAATATTAGACTTATCTGTTCCAAGTGTGTGAAATGAATTTCCTTTAGGCAATGAGCTTGTATGTATGTGATTCAGAAACTCATAAAATAGGAGTTTAAACTTGGATTTTATTGCCAATAATTGTACCAAAAAATTGTTGACTTGAACTTATGCAAACAGTCATCCAAAAGCACTTATTTTCAAAGATTAGATTTAGGACAACAACAAATTCTCTAATGACAACAGTAAAATTAAAATGCCAAACTAAGCCAAACATGCAAACAAATTCTGAATTATGTTATGAACTCAAATCACTTGAAATTTCAGAATTTGATCTATGGCAGCCAATATGTTTCAATGATAAAAAGAGAAGCAAAAAAGACTTTGTGATAGCTGGGAAATGCTTGTTGCAATCAAGAAGATCACCCTTCTAGATTCTTATGACAGTTACTTCTACAACGATATTAAAACTCCTAACTTTCAAAGAATTGTTTAGGACAACAAGAAGCAAATGTTATGACAACAACAATATGACAATGAAAACAGTAAGCTATCAATACTATCTTTATATCAAAAATTTTCCAAATTTGCCCACATGAATTATCAAAAAATTTCAGCCTGTTATGATGTGATTTCTAGAATTATATCAGATCTGATATACTTATTACAGTCAACAATTAAAATATGAAATAGTTGTAATGATGGATTCCCAACTCAAGAAATTAATTCCTTAATGTATTAGACAATTTAGGAACTGATTTTAGGCTAACCCACATGAAATTTTGCCACCATTAGAAAGGTATATGATTGCTGTAGCAAACAGTGAGGAAAAAGAGGGTTTAGAGATCAAACCCTTAGGTCCTAGGGTTTGAAGATCACTTGCCCAAGTTGCCAAAAAAATTCCAATACCTGAAACTCAAATTTTTACCAACTTTTCTGCAAAAAATTACCAATGATCAGCTTCAGGAAATTAAATATTCAGATCGGAAATGAAGCAAGGGGAAATTAAATATTCAGGCCAATGAGGGCTAGAACTAGGCCCAATAGGGCTAAAATTGGGCTAGGAGAAGACAGATCTAGGCTTAGGAGCCCCAAAACTTGAAATCCTTTTCCTAAAAAAATTATTTTGCTTCAGATCTTTAAATTTGTTGCAAAATATTTAATGGCTAGCCCTGCAAAAATATTTGGGACAAGATCTTGCCCTCCAGGGCCTGGATCTATCTCGAAACCCCCAGATCTCCTTGAAAAAATCTTAGATCGGAAAATTTCTTTGGATAATTTCTCAGATCTATTCCTGCAAACAATCTTTCAGCTCAGATCTTGCCCCCCAAGGTCTAGATCTGGCTCAGATTTGAAGATTTCCTTGGTTGATTTCTCAGATCTATTCTTGCAAACAGTCTTTAAGCCCAGATCTTGCCCCCCAAAGTCTAGATCTGGCTTAGATCTGAAGATTTCCTTGGCTGATTTCTCAGATCTATTCTTGCAAAAGTGAAAAAAGAAAAACTCAATACCCAATATGTTCAAAAATAGAGAAAATCCCAAAAACCCAAGTGTTAAAATTGAAAATTATGTTATAAAATTTCAGATCTACATAAGTAAATAATAAATCTATACAAATAATTTACATATCTATCCAAATAATTTACAGATCTATCAGATTTGAGGAGTATGAGACCAACTCCGCTCCTAGATCTAATATCTATGACTCTTAATAGCCAAATCTATCAAATTTTCCACAAAAAATTAGATTTTTTAAATTTTAAAAGGAGGTGCTACATCAAAACCCTCTGTGTACACCAAAAAATCTTATGATAACCCGAAGCTAATTTAGCTGTGCTCTTTAAAAAACACAGCTCGGGAGTTGGCTGGTCCAACTGAAAACTTCCCCTAACATCTGAGGATCTAAAATCAAGATTTCCCTTCAAAATTCAATCCAGCCATAAAATATAGAGCGAAAAAATAATAATAAAATTCAGACAAATAGAGATACCTGCTATTACGTTCAAAATTTAAATTATTATTTAAACCCTAGCGACTGAGCAAGATACCTGTACTCAAATTACTCTTTAGAAACTATCATCAATGGCTTTAGAAAAACTTATGCATGAAAACAACACATCTTACAGTATTCCCATGAAGAGTAACATCAACAGAATTTAACCCCAAAGGCTTTCTTTATTATCCAAAAAAGAGATTACACCAGAGCTTCTTGCTAAACACACGATCAAAAGATCGGATGGATCAACTGACGGATGGATCAACTGACAAATGACTTTCTATTTAAAGATAAATCCTCCAACGGCTAGTTCGAGTGATCCTTGTCAAAGCAGTCTCGATCTTTGATGAAGATTAAAATTTCTTTTAATCTCATTCGTCGAAATATTTAAATATTTGGGGAAATTCGAAATTTTTAATTAAATGCATTTTAATTAATTCAAAAATAGAAAGTTTGAGCTAATCTCCCCAAAATTTGACAACTTAATCCCTGGGGATCAAAGGTTTAAAATTTAGCAAAATAATTAATTTACCTTAGTCCTGGGACCTTTTAAAATTTAATTTTTTAGGACCGATGAATTTTGCCTTTGGAGAATTTAAATTTACCTACGACCTAGAATTAATTAAATTTCTGGCTTAGGATTTTAATTAATTTCTGGCCAGAAAATTTAATTAATTAACCTATGAGGGGATAAATTATTTTTCCAATTCTCAAGACACTTTACATCATGATTTTTATATTTTTTACATTATAAGGGGGAAAACCCATTTGCAATAGACCCTCATAGCCTATCCATTTCTGCGACACAAATATAATCTAGCAGACCAAACAATTTGTAATAAAATAACCTAACCAAATAGTTAGGATTATTTCCAAATTATTTTTACATAGACTCGATCTAGAACACTAGGAATCGCCTAAGATCTTAGTGACAAAATCCATTCCAGCTTTGCGGTAAGACTGGAGGAAAACTCTGCCGACCATCCGAGAATGGATCAGTGAGACAAAAAACCTCCCAGAATGGAGATCGTCACTAGAAAAGTAGGTTTACCTAGGTCGTTACATAAATGACACAGATCTTGTTGCCAGCCTAAGCTGCATATACCCATAGTATGCAAATAAGATTGCATGTCACACTATGTGTGTCCCAAGAATTCCAAAATTCCTTACTTGGGGAAACCTTCCATAACCCAAGGTTTAACTCTTTAATTAAACTCTATTTAAGCAGAAATACAACATTTGATGAAAAACCCACTTTATCAAAGTTTAAGTCTTTAAGCGGAAATATATTTGGTTCTCTCTTAACCCTTATTGCTCAACCCTTCGGTTAATTTTATTCTCGCGCATGTCAACCACACCATGCTCTTTAGACTTTGGTTAAAACCCAAACTTAACCCTTAATTCATTAATTCCGCTTATTTCTATTATAATACTCGTATAATAGAAATATCTCACAAACCACACTTAACCTTACCATTCCGCCATTCATAAACCTTTGCACGTATACCGATGCTCCCTCAGTGCGTTCAATCCCCGCTAAAGCTAATCACGTGAAATTTCTAAAGACTGCTTACCCCCTTTAAGGCGTGCGAGAAACTGCTTACCCTTTGCGAATACCATTCCGTCCTTTCGCTATCGCGAGGGTTTAATCTCCATCGTTCATCTTCTAGACTTTATTCTGCGTGACTTAATCTTCGTCATCTATCTCCTTTGTTCTCATTCGTTGATTTGATTGATCCAACGACCCCTGTGCACTGCTACCTTCTTTTGTTTCTGATCATGTAACATCCCATTCAGCTTCTTGCCTGTGTATTTGCTCATGCCTTACAGTTTTTACTTGTTCTGATCTCGATCTCTGCTCGCGCCTATACGCTTCCTTCGTAAACCTTTAGGTTTTAAGAACCTTACGGTTATACTTCACTGCGAAGGTTCTTTTCAATACTATCTGTGCGCAAACACGTAACACACTTTTCTGCACTTCTTCTCTGGTTTTGCACACCTGCAACCTACGTTACGCAGAATTACTCGTCACACACACAGTTATAATTCAATTACTCAATACACATCACATGAACTCAGAATCAAGTTATCTGTATTAATAAACAAATATTTACACAGTGAATTCCTTCTCGGCCTGATCTTCTATATCAGCGGCCTTTCTTCTCCTGCCCGTAGGCTTACAATCTGACTGACTGACTACCTGACTCACTAACTACTTCTATAACTACTGACTCTCTATGCCTTTTAGGCTTACATTTATACAAAAGGTTCTGTTGAATTAATTTTGGTTCAGATCCGTAATCTGTTGAACTAAATCTTGAATATCCTCTAAGTCCATTTTCAACTCCAGTGAATCTCTAAGAATCCTCTCTAGTTCCTCGAATCATGAGGCCAATAAGAGTTACAATTGATTTCCAACTCTCTCAATTCCCACTGATCACTCATGTTCTTCTACATTTGAGAGCATTTACAAATATCCTCACAATCTCTCATTTATTCCTATTCTAATCACTCAAAAGATTAATGATTACATACATAAGAATCCAACTTCCTTGAAAACACAAGACCCCCTAAGTCAACTAAAACATAATGAAATTGCTGAGCTGTATGCTCCTGCATCAGATCTGCTGAGATTATTTACATTATACACATGCATAAAGGGTTTACATAACATCTTGGAAGTCAAGCTGATGATGATAGTTGGACGACACAGACACATCGATCAAGTGCTATCCCTTTTGCGAAAAAAGGGGGTGTATTGCTATGGGTCGTTGACACGTAGTGATCAACAGGAGCAATAGAAATAGTAATATCTTCCTTACAAATGTCCCTTTGATTCTAAGTAGCATTGGGGCATATTTTTTGAGACTCTATATAATCTTCCTTTTTCCTTATTATTAGAATCTATTTTATTTTCATTGAAAATTTATGTTAAATGATACTTCGATTATGAAGCTTATATGTCCCTTTGACAATTAATTTGGCATGCAAGTGCAATTTTCATGAAGTTTTATAAGCTTCAAACAACGATTTAATCCACTTTAAATTCATGGGATGATTTCTTCCCATTATATCTATGGATTTATAGATATAAAATATAACCTTTTTTCTTTATTTTATTAATATATATTATTTTTTTTTGTTTCCTTACGTAAAATGCTCGACCTTAATTTTTCTAATCCACTTGATTAGTTGATGTCACAATGGTCATGTAACTTTGGAGGTCCATTTGATTTGGATTATATCTTGTTTTGATTTTATTTCTCCTTTTCATACACTTAAATGCTTTACGCTGATAACCTTTTTTTTCGATGAAAATATCTTTATTTTCTATATGAGGAATATACATGTTTCAGTCTTGGAGGGATTTGCTCAAACAAGGCTCGAAGCCATTACAAGAAATACCCATTATGAGATTAACATGCTACATGTAGGAATTGAACTCGGGTGGGGAGGATAACAACATCTCTCCCAACCACTCGAGCTAAACCCAATTGATTCTTATAAGGCGGACATGGGGGTGGGAATTGATCCACTTGTGTGCATGAGTTACAAGACCATTTAATATAATCTCTCTTGGTGCAACCACACAATTGACCACTACCTTAATGTGTACCCATGGCTCTAGGCTAGGCTTTCATGATAGTTGAACCTTGTCCAATGATGAAAAACTCCTCATTTTCCACCATTGGATCCCACCCCATTGGGCATATGTTGATAACCTTATCCCAATTTAAGGTTACAATTGTGAAATTAAGAATTGATTAGAAGGCATGGATTAACAATCTAAATGTTATTTTGTCCAACTGTCATGTTTGCTTAAACTAGTGCTATTATTTTAATACTGTCTTGTTGTATACCTTCACTTCCAATAGTAGATTTATGGTGACCACAGATACAACAATTGGTAACATGACAAAAAATCCATTCAATGTGATTAAGCTAACGTAGTAAATCAGGGCACGATAACGATATAATATTCAAGCTTAAGATTGATGTCTTTCTGGGATGTCATGTTATAATGTGAATTTAGGATTATTTGTTGCAATTATTTTTGTTTTCAGCCTATTATAACCTTCGCCCATGAATCTTTGTTGTGCATTCCTCAACTAATATTGTGATTGCACTATTTTTGATTTTGAGGACGACTTATTCCTATATTATGATTGATCTATCAGTGATATGGCTGTGGTAACTTATGATTGGGTGATTATCCACAACTTAGATGGTGGCTATCACACCAATTTTTGTTGGCTAATGTGCGACCTCTCTATTTGGTGATATTGTCTGGGGTATTTGATATGCATATTGTTGATTTTATCGATCCTCCTTCAAGGCGGTGATGCTCATTGTTGTCTATACCAATGTTCCATGGGGATAGGGTGATGCTTGGGGAAACATTTACCCATGTCCCCCTTTTGGGAAAACTCGAGGAAACATTGTGGGAAACGTTTCTCCAAAGTAGGGGATGCCTTTCCCCAAAAAGGGTGCTTGTTTAATAAAGCTTAAATTAAAAAATATAACAAAAAAGGAAAAAAGTTAAAATAAAGCACTCACTTTACTTTTATTTACCCTAACTGCTTCTCATTTGACCATTACACATTGTAATTTCTCATGGTCATGAGCACACTCCCCCACACACTGTTGATGTATGGACTTTTGTTACGAATAAAATATAGACATAAATAATGTAAATATAAATATTAATAACATATCATAAATAATGATTAATTAGTAATTAGTGAATGAAGAGGTATGTCCCTAAAGGACATGACCGTTCATAAAGGGACACCTACATAGGGTATATAAGTTGACCCTCACTCTCATTTGTAACATCATATTTTCATTCATACATTTTAATATATATTCTTGTATCTTCATTGGAGATCTACATATTCCAAGTCTTTTGGAATGTTTAACCTGCTATAACGAACTTTGTTCGTTACATTGGTATCGAAGTTGTTCGATCCTCTGGCCGCTCAATCGCTGCACAAAGTCGTGTTCTCCGATCCAGGTCTTTCTCTTTTGAAAATCACCAACTTTGTTGCCGTTGAAGCGTTTCACTACAAGATTTTGGAGGTTTTCCATTTTCGCTATCAAGCCCTTGGCCATTAAAAAAAAAAAACTTGAAAGGAAAAAATATTAAAAAAATAAAAGTAAAAAGATAAAAACATATTATCATATAATAAATATCTTTTTTATTATAAAAAAATAGAAAAGAGAGAATTAAAACAAATAAAATCATTAAAAAATAAAAAAATAAAAAAATAAAAAATAAAAAATAAAAAATAAAAAATAAAATAAAGGTTATATAAAGAAAGTATATAATATATATATATATATATATATAATCGTTGACTGGCTCACCATCGTCGACGAACGACAAACCACTGCCAGAGCTGTTAGGGCCGATTTTGTACGCCGCCACCAGATCATTTTCCTGCACTATTGCCAAACCAAGCCGTCCATCCCCATTCAGTCATCTGCCGACAGACCGTTCATCATTGCCACTCGTGACCTCCAACCCAGACCTGTAGCTTCCGATGTCCACCAACAACCCATCCATTGCCACTGTTTGATAGGTCGTCCATGGGCCACCATAGTCGGCTGTTCGTTGCCGCCAAAAAAGCACCGTCTCTATCACCACTATGACACCCCTGTCAAGCCTTCGTACGTTGTCGTTCGACCAATTCACCTGCAACAACTTCTCTCACACCGACCGTAGCCCACACACAACCACAACCGACATGAGGCCACTTGATCGATCCACGACCACCTTACCTGCGTAGCCTTACACCTGCCAATGTTGTCTTAAATTAGTACACTACAAAGAATTCGTATAGTTTACAAACTCATGATCCTATGAATTTTAAAATGTTTCGTTCTTGTGATTTTAAAGAAATTTGTGGGGAGTGTCAAATTTGACCAACAACCATTCGATTACCATTCGAATCACCATACCCCAATTTGTCTGGTTGCATTCGTTCCATGTACACCTCCTATTAAAATAGTCCATAATTAATTTTTGTGAAAGTGGTTATTCAGATCAGTGTTTTACAACCCGCCCGGGTCATCACCAACCCGGCCGGGTCGATCCGGGTCAGAGGCTTGGATGGTGACCCGGCCCTTGAAACGGCTCGGTCGGCCGAGTCATCAATGACCCGACCGAGTCAGGCAATGACTCGGCCGGGTCATTGATGACTCGGCCGACCCGACCGGGTCCCGCAAAAAAACGGCCGGGTCACTGGCAAAACCGAAACGGTCCAATGTATAGGGTTTTCCAGATTCAAAGATGCCTCTTCATCTGCTGTTATGAGCTGAGTTCAGCCAAAGAGTCAAGGTCAAGGACTGTTTTCGATTTTACAGGTTGATCATGTCCAAACATTAAGAGGAGATCTGAGATTCTGAGAATCCCACAGAGTGGGAACATTCCCCTTGCTGAGCCACTGCTAATACTTATGTATGCAGTACCTGTAAGTTTCCTTAAGGGCAGGTTTGAGGTCAGGTTTGATCATTGATGATTGCTTACAGTGCAAGTAAAGAAGGTTTTTTTACAGGTACAAGTAAATCTGCATTTTCTATTGTTGCACCATGCATATATTTCTCATTTCACATCATCACTAAATTTTGTCCTACAACGTGTGGGCTGGATTTTGGATTTGTTATTGTTTTAACCAATGAAAGAGTCTTTAAAGTCTAAAGAAGAGATGCATGCCTATTTAGCTTCAAACATATGCTATTATCCCTCATTTGACATGCTCCGATTATTCCTAGCAAGTTTTGCACCCAATGTGGATGTAAATCCTTTTTCTTGCTAAATACACGTATAGTAAGTTATTGGTGAAGAAAATGTTACTTTGTCCACCATTTTCTAAAACGTTGTTTCCAGTGCTTGGGAAATTGAAAACCATTAAAAACCACCATATTACCATATTTTCCTTGATCAAGATAATGGTATGACAAGTGAACCAACATTTAATACTCTCAAGTAAGTTCATTGCTGGTGGTGATTCACCCTACACTAGTGCCCATGGTGATTCACGATCGAGAAGATACATAGATACATATGCCTAAAGTAGGCTCATGAACCAATCCATTATATCAAAATGGTACCCAATGGCAATACGTAGTCAACTGTCATACATGATCAAAGACTCAAAACAAAAAACACATAACCAAGGAGGCTAGAAATGGCCTCTGGCCCTCTACAACAAAAGTAAACTGTGACGATGACCAGACTCCAGTACTAGTACCACTGGCCCCTGGGCCATTGGCTAGTAGCTACTGCCAGAGGAGCCAAGATCATGTCGATCAATCTAGCAACCACAAGCTCAAAACCGGTCAAATACTATTTCTTCCCTTTGATGAAAAGCATCATGAACTAGGGCTCACATACACTAGTGCGATGAGCGACCATAGGGTGACTCACCCTACACATTTTTTGATATAATGGATTGGTTCATGAGCCTACTTTGATCATATGTTGTCTTCCATCTATATTATAATGTTGTGTGTTTGGAAACATGAATGAAAATCTTTAAAATTATGTTTAAAATCTTCAAAATTATGTTTTTTTATCAAAAAACTAAATATTTAATGTATTTTTTACAACGACCGAGTCATTGAAAATGAGTCGGCCGAGTCATTACCGTTTCGGAGTCGGAGTCGGGGTCATTGCTCGGCCGAGTCGGAGTCTTAAAACATTGGTCAAAACAGGGTCAGACCTCGTCAGCATCAAGCCGTACCGATATCCACATCACCAAAAGACGGAAATTGAGAGATTAATCCAAGTCCTTTTAAAGTGTGGGATCATCTCGAAAATTAAAAGTCCGTATGCTACTCTAGTGGTATTGGTAAGGAAGAAGGATGGTTCATTCAAGCTATGCATTGATTATAGAGGATTAAACAAAATAACAATTAAAAACATGTTCCCAATTTCCTTTATTGACGAAATGTTGGATGAGCTACATGGCGCAAAATACTTCTCAAAATTGGACTTCAGGTCAGGGTATTATCAAATAAGAATCAGGTTGGAAGACATACCAAAAACGACATTCCGAACACACGAAGGTCACTATGAATTTAAAGTAATGCTGTTTGGGTTAACCAATGCACCAACAACATTTCAAGCAACTATGAACGAATTATTTCCTCCACATCTTAGGAAGTTTGTATTAGTATTCTTTGACGATATTTTTAATTTATAGTAAAACTTGGAAGGAGCACTTACAACATCTGGAAAAAGTTCTTACACTACTTAAAGAGCATCAATTTTACGCAAAAAAATCCAAATGCACCTTCGGAAAGGAAGAAGTAGAATACCTTGGACACATTATATCCCATGAAGGCGTAAAGGTGGACTCAGTCAAAGCTATAAAAGAATGGACCAAACTAGTTAATGTATCCAAGCTAAGAGGGTTCTTAGGTGTGACTGGATATTGCTGAAGGTTTATTAAAAACTATGCACATATAACTGCGCCTTTGACAAACCTTTTAAAGAAGAATTCATTTCTATGGGATGAGGAAGCAGGAAGGTGTTTTGAAAAATAAAGGAAGTTATGTCTAATTCCCCGGTATTGGCAACACTAGATTTTTCTAAACCATTTATCATGGAGTGTGATGCTTCCGGATTCGGTATAGGTGCAGTGTTAATGCAAGAAGGGCATCCAATAGCTTTTGAAAGCAGGAAGCTTAATAAAAGAGAATGCTTCAAGTCCACATACAACAAAGAAATGCTCGCTATTATGCACGCACTAGTTAAGTGGAGGCAATATCTTTTGGGAAGTAAGTTCTCCATTCGAACAGACCATAACAGTGTCCAACGCCTCCTTCAACAAAAAACAGTTTCCGAAGAACAACAAAAATAGATTGAAAAAATTGCCGCCTTTGACATGGAAATACTACATAACAGGGGAAAAGACAATGTAGTAGCAGATGCCCTATCCAGGAAAGACGAAGAACCAACACTATTTGCAATCTCGATTGGTGTTCCTGAATGGCTTAATGAGATTTGAAGTGAGTATGCCAAGGATCTAGAAATAACGGCGATACTAAATAACCTTCCCAACAACTCAAAATTTGAATGGAAGAATGATATTCTATGGTACAAGGGAAGAATCTATCTAAATGCAAATTCCAAGTTTAAATTTAAGATGCTCAAGGAGTCGCATGATTCACTGTCAGCTAGACATGTAGGATTCTTTAAGACTTATTACAATGCACGTCAATCGTTCTTTTGGAAAGGAATGAGTCGTGATATTCAGAAGTATGTAGCAAAGTGTGACACATGTCAAAGGAATAAAAGTGAAAATATTATGACACTTGGATTACTTCACCCTTTAGACATTTCGAATCAGAAATGGGAAGAAATTTCAATGGACTTTATTGAAGGATTACTCGTATCTGCAGGCAGGGACAAGATTTTCGTAGTGGTCGATAGAATCACCAAATATACTCACTTTATGGCAATAAATAAATCATACTCAGCTAAACAAATCGCTAAAATATTTTGCAAAAATATATATATATAATATATATAATATATATATATATATATTACACGGTTTTCCAAAAGTCATTTTGAGTGATAGAGATGCCAAATTCAAGGGTAATTTCTGGAAGGAGTTGTTCAACCACAGAGGGACCTACCTAAATATGAGTTCTGCTTATCACCCTCAAACAGATGGACAAACAGAGGTTGTCAATAAATGTTTGGAGGCCTACCTACGTTGCTACGCTATAGAAAACAAAATAAGTGGGCTCAATGGTTGCATCTCACTGAGTGGTGGTATAATTCTACTTATCATACGTCAGCAAAAATGACGCCATTTCAAGCTTTGTATGGATATGAGCCCCCAAAATGGAAGGATCTAGCTATTGTCCAGATAAATCTACCTGCTGTTAAAAATCAACTAGAAGAAACCCAAAAATTCGTCCAAATACTGAAAGAAAACTTGAATAATGTGAGGAATCGTATGAAGCAACAAGCAGACCGAAACAAAACCGAAAGAGAGTTTGAAGTCGGAGAATGGGTGTTTGTCAAGCTCCAACCATACGAACAATTGTCCTTAAAACAGAAAGGAAAAAAAATAAATTGGCACCAAAGTTCTATGGACCTTATCAGATCAACAAAAAGATCAACCAAGTTGCGTATGGTTTAAGCCTTCTAGAGAGAAGTCATGTTCACAACGTCTTCCATGTCTCCTGCCTTAAAAGGGCACTAGGCGACCATCAATCAGCGCAAACAACGCTTCCATCCTTGGATGATGAGGGAAGAGTCATTCTAGAACCAGAAGGTATTTTATCTACTGGAGAAAGAAAGCTTCGACGTCGTACAATCAAGGAATACTTGATCAAATGGAAGGACTTATTCGAAGAAGAAGCTTCTTGGGAGACCGAAGCATTTTGTCAACAAAATCCGTCATTACATATGCTTTGAGGACAAAGCATTTTTTCGAGAGGAAGGCAATGTTATGTAAAAATTAGTTAATATTATGTAAAAATCAGTTAGTTGTAGTTTATTAGGCAAAAGGGCATGATCAAAGATCATGCCCATTCACTAAGAGGCACCTAAGGCGATATATAGCCAGGGCCTCTCACAAAAATGTATCATCATTCAATTATTAATAAAATATTTACTTAATTCTGTTTATTACGGAAGTTTTATACTTCACAAGGTTAGTTCATGCCCACAATTTGTGAACTTGGATCCCAAGGACTGAGGAACCTGTAAACACTATATATTTTTTTCAAGAAATATTGTTAAACATATGGCGAATCGGATCACCCAAGATAAACCCAAAATTCTACCAATAGAATGATCTTATCCCCATCTAATGAAAAACTAACTTTTAAAAAATATTAAGCATAATATAGGAAAGCCCGTACCCAGAACATACCACAAATCAATCAATAATGAACACCACGAACTGCATTCCAAAGTCTTTATTATGATTCAAAAAAACATTCAGCGTTACATCAACTTTTCTGCAGAACTTTTTTAGCCAAAAATCAGATGGCTAGAGACTCAAATGACTCTCTAATTTATAGATAAAATCCTCTAAGTGGAAAATAAAGACTAGCTGGCTTAATCTTTGTCAAAATAATCTTGGCCGTAAAATAAAACTTGATCATCTTTTAATCTTAGATGTTGAATTTTTATTTTTGAGGAATTTTCGGATTTATCATTTAATTCCATTTTTTTATTAGTGCAAAATTAATTATTTTGAGCCAATTTCCTAAAAATATTGATTTTGACTTAACCACCAAAGTCCAAGGGTCCATTTTTTTTTGAAATATCCAATATTCCCTTGGTGGAGGACCTCCAAAAATTAATTCTTTTAAGACCCACGAATTTTTCCACTTGGAGAATTTATTTTCTCTATGAATTTAATTTTGACTCTACTTAATTAAATTTCTGGTTTAGGATTTTAATTTATTTTTGCCAAAAAATTTAATTAATTGACACTTGAGGGGATTAATTATTTTTTCCACCCTCTAATATTTTAACTATGGTGTCTTAGTACGAGGGACCATGCATTAAAATATTTTTACATAAGATTTTTTTACAATTCAACCCTCAAAGGAGGAATACCCATTCGGCTTAGACCTTCAAATTATATACCCATCCCGCAACACAATATGATCTAGTAGACCAAATGATTTGTAATAAAATAATTTAGTCAATTAGCTTAAATTATTCCCAAATCACTTTTACATAAGACTCGACTAGAACACTAGGACTCACTTAAGACTTTGACAAAGAATTCCATCCTAGCTTTGGGGTGATGCTGGAGGAAAAAACTCTGCCAACCATTTGTGTTTAAAAAAACAAATGAATCAGTAATACAAAAAACCTCTTAGGATGAAACTCTCACCAAATTAATTGGCTTACCTAGGTTGTTACATATATTCACAGTTTTACTAGCATCATTTACATTACATAACTTGCAGAATGGGTTTATAATGACACATAAATTGCTGATAGATGATCTGATCCTGTTGAAAAGATTGGTACTTCCGCTTCCTTGGAACTTCGACAAAAATTGTGCAACACAATCAACACTATGAAATTCACTTAATCTTATCATTCAGTTGTTGTTGATAAGATATGTGGGTATTTATTCCCTTGTAATGTATGGATTTCATGGTAATGCAAATTTTTGATTTACGTTAATTAATTAATTTAAATGGTTTTAAAAAAATAACTCAATGGTTGTTTCCTCGATCTCCTCTAGCGAATTTTGTGAAGTGAGTGTGTGTGTATATATATATTTGTCAATTGACTATAGTTGAATTTAATGGTGAACCTCATTGAACTTCATCAGAAAATTTGAATTCGAATCGGATTTAATTGTTGTCGAACTCAAATTCGAACCCAAACCATGTGACATAGAGTGGAAAAAAAAGCCTCAAGGAGAGTTACACTAGATTAGGGGTAGGACATAACCACCAAGGTGAAGCAAGGGAACAAGGATACAGTCAAAAGCGATGAATTACCCAATTTAACTTGAGATCCACACTAGAATGCTTCAAACCATTAAACGAAAGCACTTGATACAAAAATGGTTAGTGTACCTCATATTTGAAGACCAACTTTTATCAAGTGAATTGGCTAGATGAAAGAACTGATTGACTGGAGAGTGGTTGAGAGACAATTGAGAGTGGCTATCTGTGGATTAAATGAAGAAAATTTTTCCCGTAGGGGTTACCCAAAATTTGGTGGGTAATAGTCCACGCAATGCATGCAACCAATATGCATGTGTGAATCCGAAGGAAACCAACATCATGGATGAATGTGCAAAGTGCCAACTATATTGAGTGCTCCACCAGAAAAGATGCAGTCAACCCCGAAAATATCTAGTGTAATGTCTCCATGTGTGCATCCTCCAAGATAATGCTCCAGATATAGAAAGAAGACTGAGTAAGAGCATGCAATGTGCCATGTGTGGTCCTCCTGAAGTGTTAAGTGGATGCAAGATGCATGCAAGGGGATATTTGTTCTCCTCATGTGTCACACGCTTCTCAATACAACTCCTCCATAACTACCTCCAATAAAATAATATATGTGCCAAGTCAAGGAGGTGAGATTGCTCTCCAATGGAGGTCAAAAGATGCCAAGTGTACCTGAAATGTCCATGCAATATTGATGAGGGTTTCTTATATAGAAGCATCTGGACTGCATTCTTATCCCATTTCTGTTAACTTAGATTAAAAATATTTCAAGATGAAACTCCATGATCAGCGACAGTTTGGCTAGAGTTGTACTAGGACATATGGTCTTCTGGTAAGTAATGTTGACAGCTGGAACATAGCATTAAAGCCAACATTGTGAGGTCTACTTATAGCAGCATGGCCTTTTCAGATTATAGTAGTGTAACAAATGAGGATTATGATATCTTTAACAATGTTGGTATATGCTTAGTTATGGCAAACATGGGTTGCTGGTCCAAAGATGGAGATGGGTTGTCTTCAAATTGGGCATGCATAAATGCCCTGTCTTGCTTTGAGAAGAAAATATTTTAGTTTTTATTTCCTAGCACTGACCGGAACTGAAGGGTGCACACCTGTGATGATCTCTAGGTTATACTGCATCCATATATTTGGCATTTCAAAGCATTATCACTAGATGATACTAAGTCCTTAGAGTAGGCAATATTCCGATTCTACTTGCTTTGTTTTAGGTCTACTAAATCTAACTAATGAAATTTATCTGTGTTGCTAAAACCTGCTTGAATGATAAGTTGACTGTTTTGTGATGTACTTTTTCAAGATACCTGTAAGATTATATCTAGTGCATTTTTTTCTATGCTTATGTGATATTTGTTATATGACAATGCTTTGTGGACTACAATTTTGGTTTTTCTGTGTTCACTACAATTTATCTTTTGCCATTTGTCTTTGATTAAATGTCTACTTCGTTTGAGCTGTAAAAGGATGTGCAGTTCTTAGGCCAGGATTTTTAAGTATGGTCGGTGTTTTTCACAGCAATGCTAAAGTTGGTAGTAATATTGCAAGTGCATGTGTAAATAATCCAGAGGGATACATGGTCGAAGTGTTCTCGAATTGAAGTCAGAGGACCAATTGATGACTATGAAATTGATGGAAGATTACTGGAGATGGGCAAGAAAGTGGGATCTGGATCTTGTGGAGACTTGTAAGTTTTAGACCTATTTTAGCGAAGCGTCTACATCAAATTTTATGAGATTGATTTGGCACTGATTTATTCATTAATGGGATGTTTGTAACTTGCAGATATCATGGGAGGTATCTGGGTCAGGATGTCGCAGTTAAAGTTCTTAAACATGAATGTCTAAATAAAGAGCTAGAGTGTGAATTTTCTCAAGAAGTTATGATCTTACGGTATGCAGTATTAAAAGATTAAAGTTTGTGGTATTTTTTATCATTGAATATATGTGCTGGAATAGCAGATATTATATCTTTTCTTGAAATTCAGTTCTGATGAAGTTGCAAATGCTGGTTCTAAAAGAATCACAGTATACCTGTGATACTGTGTTTGTACTCATGTTTATCTCTGATAAATGTTTTAATTTTATTCTTACAATTTCTTAACAGAAAGCATTTATATTCGAGATAATTATTGAGTATGTTTCATGATATAATGCCTAAAACTCTTCAAAGCAAATGATTTCTCCAGGTTAATTTGTCTTTGTGAAACTGATGTAAAATAATTCTCTACAACCCTTAACCTAGTATATAACTGAAATAAATAATAAATGACTACTCTAGCTTATTTATTTGTACAATGCTGCCATCCTACTTTACATGTCATGATCTTGTGTACACACTTTCCAATATCCACATTATCTCTCAAAAAAGAGGAGTATCATTTGATGTATTAGATGGATTGGTATGTGGACCCTGAGGATCCGAACTTTGACACTGCTTTCTCCAATCTTGATTTGCCTGAAGGTCCTTCATTTAGAGTAGAATCTTCTTTGAGTTTGACACCACAAGAAGATGTGAAAATTTCTGAATCTAACAAACCAGAAATCCTACTGCAGTAAACTGATTTGCATTACCTACTTGTGTTCTTCATTTTAACAAGTTATTTTCAGAAATCTTCAGAAAATACTAATGCAAATACACTGTAGCCTACACCAATATACAGATCAAGTACTGAAAAATAAATGAGACAAACACACAAATGACACACTTATTGTTGGACTAAACGTCCCCGGGAAAAAAACCCAATATAGGAAAACTGCTGCAGTAGCTTTGACGGTTTTCTATTATTAAGCAGAAGTTCTGAATACAAACGCTGGTTGCTCTCCTGGCAAACCATTGATAGAGAAATACAATGGTGGAGAATTTGAGTGAGTTTTACCTCACTTCACCTAGCAAAATCCGGTTGATCCGACAACAAAAATGGCTGGCCCCAGCTACAACTGCGCTGCGCCTTCACAATCATTGCGTGGGCCTACGTTGAGTTCTCCGAGGCTTTGCATCAGCACTTCTGCCCACTGCATTAGCTTTCCTTGCTGTTCCAGCAGTTTCCGGCAACTCCCTGGCTTTCTACATGGAAGGCAGCTCTTCCTCTGCGCTGGCCCTCCTGACTCTGCGTCAAGGCTGCGTGGGCCCAGATTGGCTTAGTGTTAGCTTTCCCGGCTACTGCACTGCCTCCACAAGCTTATCTCCGCTTCTTTGTCTATATTCCTGAACTATAACTGCCCCTTAGTTGCAAGATCTTCCCAATCGATTTCCCTCCTGAGAACTTCTCACCTCATAAAATTGATTTCCTCAATCTCACTGTGTGTGTTCTCTAACTGACCCCAAGCTTCCTTCTATACTTTTCCTTTTGAGAAATCAACGACCGTGATCTAATCTCTAATCAATGGCGAAGATTAAATTAGACTTGATCCTCGTCTCTTAGAAGCTTCTCACCCATATTATCATTAATACCCATTAATATTTTAATTTTCCTAAGTTTAGACTTAGGAACCCCATTAGAAATATTAATTATTTTAATATTTTACAATCCGGGTGGAATTTCTCCAAACGATTTCTGGGTCTTGGAGATCTCATGTGTTCTAGCCCCTCCACAAAATTTCGGAGCTATAGCACGTCCAATGCTACCCAAAAATCAACAGGAGATTCCAATGCCTCTCATGTACCGAAGGCTATTGGATATTAGCTGAATAATGATGCACAACTTTATGATATTGACTCTTTTGTTTTTTTGTATTGTAGTTTCATTGTATCGCCTACTTTATATAGAGGGAAACTTTGGTTGTGCATTTAGCATAATTCTCTTCTACTTTATCACTTACATTCTAATCAGAGGGAATTTTGGAAAATAGAACTTCAGCAATCAAACAGACCAGATTGCTCTAAGTATCCACACCCTTTTGATTATTCATCTGTGCTTGAGACTCAATTTCTTAGTGAAGTTCCCCTTTTGTTGGAAATAAGTCAAGCATTAAGTGTGGGAATGTATCACTCAGGTGTGGTGGATGATAATTCCAAGTTACCCTTGGGTTCAAATCTAGTGAGCTAGGACTTTGGCACCTTCACTGTGAACTTGAATGGTAACAGGGCATAGTGTTGTAGCTTGTTTTGATACCACATGTAGTGCTCCTTAGCACTAAGTCAACTAAAACCAACAAACCTATGAGACTTACCCAAAGAGAGGAAAATTTGATTTTAGAACAAAACTGAGATAAGAAATTTACAATGTGTCAACATCCAATGTCCATAATTGATTTCAAGATCATACTTATTCCCAATGATATCAACATTTACATTACCAACTCTAATTGTATTATATGTATAGCATTAGTCGATATATTAATATATCCTCTCACACCCACTTATTTCCCATGAGGTTCTCTTGCAGGTGTTTGTCCATGCAACTATTTTGTTTCTCAAGCATTTGATGAACACTCAAGGATTTAAACCCAATACATTAGGCAACATAGCTGAAAACTAACCTATGAGGGCAGCAACACAAACATATTTCATTGCTTCTTTGATAGAGGTTAATGTGAAAATTTCTAATAGAAAATTCTATTGCAGTAATTGATTTATTCTCCTACTTAAATAAGTTATTTACAAACCGTTCAATAAACATCAAAATAAATTCTATTGTAGTTGTCACATAATAGCATAGAGAAAATAACAGTGATATACAAGCACAAGAATCAATCACATCAACACAGTTATTTTTGGACAATTGTCCTTGGAAAAACCCAATGCGGGAAAATCGGCGTAGCAGATGAGGGTTTATATATTATTCTTCAGCACAATCTCTTCACAAAAAATGATTTTACAGAATATAGAGACACCTCTGAGAGAAACACCTGAGACAATTTTTCTCTTTGTTTTGGAGAAATTTTGACACCTCGAAGACCCTTCAAGCTTCACTGGGTCACCTCTGCGTCACTTATGCGTGAGGCCTGCATGAGGACTGCGTCCCTTGCTACGCTGTCCCTCTGATGCTCTGCATTACCTCCTCCTTAGTCTCTGACTTATGCTGATGCCCTCCTCTTCCTTCACCCTGCAACTCTCCCTCTGAAATCAAACTCCTTGAGAATCGATTTCCTTCGGGTTATTGACTATTTGTTCGATGTATCTGCAAATGACTCTCAAGTCTTCTCTTATACTTTTCCTGTTGATGAATCAATGATCAACGATCGAGTTTAAGTCCTTAATCAACGACTAAGATTAAAATAGACTTTATCCTCGTCTCTTAGAAGCTTTTCACCCATATTTTTATTAATACCTATTAATATTTTTATTTTCCTAAGTTTAGACTTAGGAACCCCATTAAAAATATTAATTATTTTAATAACTCACAATCCGTGTGGAATTTCTCCAAATGATTTCTGGATCTTGGAGATCTTATGTATTCTAGCCCCTCCACAAAATTTTGGAGCTAGAGCACATCTGATGCTACCCAAAATCAACGCTCCCTCTTAGCGAGGAATGTGCTCTAGCAATAATTCCTAGCAGAAGTATGACATTGATCCATGGCATTGGCCCTCTGTGCTGCTGATGCTCGGCCTGCTACCCCTCATCTGCTGCGTTGCTGTAATCTGTACTGTTGCCCATGCCATTTCCATTGTCACTGCTACATCTGTACTACAACTCCCTCTGAATATGCTGCATCATGCTGCCCATAGCATTGCGACTGCTAACTGCTGCACTACAACTTCCTGTACTATCCGCTTCTGCTACTGAAACGGTTTCTCAATCATCCCCATCTTCTCCTTGAAATAAACAAACTTTGTTCTTCCTAGATCTTTGGTGAGAATATCTGCCACTTGTTCTCCTATCGGGGTGTACCGTAACTGTGCTGCCCCTCGTTGAACGTAGTCTCTGATAAAGTGAGACCTGATGTCAATCTACTTTGACCGATCATGAAAAACTAGATTCTCAGAGAGCTTGATGCAACTCTGATTATCACACAATATATTGGTCGCTTCCATCCTTCTCCTGAATAGATTCACAAGCAACTTTCTAAGCCATATGGCTTCACACGATGCTATGCTAGCTACCATATATTCAGCTTTAGTTGAACTCAAAGCTACAGATTTCTGTTTCCTACTACACCAGGAGGTCATTCTTGATCCAATGTCGAAACAGTACCTAGTGGTATTTTTCCGATCTACTGAACTTCCTGCCCAATCTGCGTCAGTGAACCCACTCAGCTTGATGTCATTGCCTCGAGTGTACATTAGTCCATGCTCAATTGTTCCTTGTTTATATCTGAGAACATGCTTGGCTGCCGCCCAGTGCGCCCTCTTTGGTTCCACCATGAACTGGCTGAGGGTGTTGATAGCGTAACAAATGTCTGGCCTGGTATTGACCAGATACATGAGGGACCCTATGAGCTACCTGTACAAGGTGGGATCGACTTTATCTTTAGATGCATCAATCTTCTTGAGGTTGGTAATCATTGGAGCAGCCATAGGTCTATAGTCCTGCGCATTCTGAACCTTTTCAGAATTTCTGTAACATATCTCCCTTGTCCAAGGAAAATTCCATCCTTTTGCTGCCAAACTTCCAACCCTAGAAAATAATGCATCGACCCCAAATCCTTCATGTCAAATTCTGTAGCTAGGTTTTCCTTGCAATCTTTGATGAGCCTGGATGAACTTGTTAGAAAAAGATCATCCACATATAACACCATAATTAGAGGCTCATTCTCTACAATTAGATAGTAGAGGTTGGGATCTGCGTCACTCTTGACGACTCCCATCTTCTGCAAGTAACCATCAATTTGACCGTATCATGCTCTAGGCACCTACTTAAGCCCATACAAGGCTTTCTTCAATTGGCATACATGAGATTTCTTCTCATGTGTCTCAAAACCCTCTGGTTGTTCAATGTATACTTCTTCTATCACCCTGTTCGAGAATGCAGTCTTGACGTCCATTTGGTGAATCTTCCACCACATCTGTGCTGCAAGGGATATCACGCATCTAATAGAAGTATACCTGGCTATTGAGGTGAAGGTTTCTTCGTAGTCTATCCCTTTCTTCTGATCATACCCCTTAGCCATGAACCTGGCTTTGTATTTTTCCACACTGTCATTTGCAGCATATTTGACCTTGTAGATCCATCTCGAACCTACAATTGACCTGTCCTGACGCTTAGGTACCACTTCCCAGACATCATTGACCATTATGGAACTATGTTCCTCTACCATAGCATCTACCCATACTTGATGCTGAATGGCCTCTTGAAAACTAGAGGGTTCTCCAACCTGAGCCACCAAGGCTTGGTACCTATCTAGCTGTCTACGCTCCCTTTTCTCGTTCCTAGGAGCTCCAACGAAATCCTCTGCATCCCGTAGTATCTGTCGAAGTTCCCGGCTCGTTCTTCCATTGGTAGTGGGTACATCTATTTGCTCCTCCTCTTCCTGAGACTCCACCTATTGTGATACTTTGGAATTTTGTCTTTAGGAGAAATACTGGTGCTGGTTTTTGCTGGTCGAAGTGGCTGGATGAATGGATCATCCTTAGACTGCTCCTCGGAAGGCATTTCTCAGGGTTTCCTGAAAGCTCTGTCCTCCATGAACTTTACATTCTGTCGAACTACGATCTTCCTATTTCCCAGAAGATAGACTCTATATGCCTTAGCATTCTCGCTATATCCCATAAGATATCCTTTCTCATCCAATTTCTTCCTCTTTTCTTCGGGTATATGGCAATATGCCAAAACTCCTAAATATTCTGAAATGACTCATCTCAGGCTTCTTACTGGTGAAGACACTCTTTGGAGTAATCTTAACTAATGCCCTGTGAGGAGTCCTGTTCTAGACATACACTACTGTACTGCATGCTTCTGCCCATAGGAATTTGGGCAGATCCTGATCTTACAACATCGCCCTTGCAGCTTCAACAATAGTCATGTTCTTCTTCTCTGCTACTCCATTTTGCTCCGGATTATAAGGAGCTGTCCATTCTCTTCTGATGCCTTCCCTTGCACAGAAATTAGTGAATCCCTTATCAATCTATTCTCCACCATTGTCTGAGCGCAACTCTTTTATCTTCTTTCCTGTCAGATTGTCAACCCGAGCCTTGAACTCTTTGAATCGATCAAAAACCTCATCCTTGGTTTTCAGAAAGTAGATCCAAGTCTTCCTGGAATGGTCATCAATGAAGTATTCGGCACCACTAAGAGCTTTTGTGGACATGGGTCCACAGATATTTGAGTGTATCAATCCCAGAACACTCGTAGCCCTACTGTTACTTCTGGAATAAGCTGCTTTGGCATACTTGCCTAGTGTGCACCCTTTGCATACATCGTCTCATTTGGTACTCAACTCTGGAACTCCTATGACAGTTCTTTTGAGAATTCGTAGAGCCCCATGGTGCAAGTGTCCCATCTTCGTGTGCTATAGTTCATTCAAATATTTTTCCCCATTGCTGCCTATCAGTGCCATTGGAGATTCTAGCTATAACTTATACAACCTGTTACTTCTGACTCCAATTTGGGCCTTCTTTTTCCAACTCGGATGTTTGACATACACTGTCTTCCCAATGAAGAAAACATCATAGCCCTTAATTTGTAACTGAGATACAGAGAGTAAGTTCATCCCCAATCCTGGCACATGCAACACATTGGTCGCTTGAAGCCAATCCCCTGCTTCTGTGTGAAAGACTATAGTACCTCTCACTACGGGGGTACATTTTGACTTATTTCCCATGGTGCTTTGGAAGTTCATCTGTTCTTCTGGATAGCTCGAAAAACATTCTCGTATAACTGTCATGTGTGCTAAGGCTCCATTGTCAATATACCAAACCTCAGATGAAGCAGAACTTGCTAAGCAAGCGAATTCTTCTTCCAGTTTGGAAGCTAACATAGAATAGTTGTGATCCATATTCTTCGTGCTTTCCTCTTTCCCCTGAGAACTGCGTGAGTCCTATCGAGGTGTTGCCCCAACATCATGCTCCCGACTCATTGCAGATTTTCTAATCCTGTTGCCCGAACTTGGCTTCGATACCATGTGAAAATTTCTAACACGGAATTCCACTGCAGTAACTGATTTATTTCCCCTACTTCGATAAGTTATTTACAAACCCTTCAGTAAACATCAAAATAAATTCTACTGCAGTTGTCACATAATAGCATAGAGAAAATAACAGTGATATACAAGCACAAGAATCAAACATGTCAACAGTTATTTTTGGACAATTGTCCCTAGAAAAACCCAATGTGGGAAAACTGGTGCAGCAGATGAGGGTTTATATATTATTCTTCAGCACAATCTCTTTACAAGGAATGATTTTACAGAATATAGAGACACCTCTGAGAGAAACACCTAAGACAATTTTTCCCTTTGTTCTGGAGAAATTTTGACACCCCAGAGACCCTTCAAGCTTCACTTCGTCACCTCTGCGTCACTTCTGCGTGAGGCCTGTGTGAGGACTACGTCCCTTGTTGCGCTCTCTTTGATCTTCCCTCTGCGCTGTCCCTCTGATGCTTTGCGTCACCTCCTCCTCAGTTTGTGAATGATGCTAATGCACTCCTCTTCCTTCACCCTGCAACTCTCCCTCTGAAATCAAACTCCTCCTCCTTGAGAATCGATTTCCCTCGGGTTACTGAGTATTTGCCCGGTGTATCTCCAAATGACTCTCAAGTCTTCTCTTATACTTTTCCTGTTGATGAATCAACGATAGAGATTAAGTCCTTAATCAACGACTAAGATTAAAACAAACTTGATCCTCATCTCTTAGAAGCTTCTCACCCATATTTTTATTAATACCCATTAATATTTTTGTTTTCCTAAGTTTAGACTTAGGAACCCCATTAAAAATATTAATTATTTTAATAACTCACAATCCGGGTGGAATTTCTCCAAACGATTTCTGGGTCTTGGAGATCTTATGTATTCTAGCCCCTCCACAAAATTTCGGAGCTAGAGCACATTCGATGCTACCCAAAATCAATAGTTAATTCACGTGGAAGTGGCAATTCTACAACTAGTCTTCAATTTAACTAGCATACCAATAACCTTGAAATACAAGCAACTAACCCCTCTATTGATGAGTTCAACTCAAGGAAATTAATTGTTTTCACAAGAAGGACAAGGCATCATAATGATTTTTTTCATAGTAAACATTGATATACAACCCTTAGCAAGTTTTATATTGTTTCATCATTAGCATATAACTCAAGTTACAAGCCAGGATCTATTTCAATTCAAAGGTGCCAAACCAGGATGATATGTCAACATAATCCTATTATAACAAGAATAACTAGCACTAGTAGCCTCCACATTCAAAGTGCTCATGAGAATTATACAATGTTTCTTACATGCATATTTATTCACTGATTAAACATAAAAAAATTAAGAGTTGTGAATTGTTATCCACTAAAATGGGTAACCCTATATGAGGAAAAAATTCTCCTATCTTGGATATCCAACAGCCCTGCATGTTGCTTAGTGATGATGATATGCTAGATTCTTCTACCATTTGCATGGGTTATTCACCTCTCATCATCCGACATTCCTCTTGAAGGAAGGTGGGATACCACTCGGTAGGTACTTTAACCATTTTGCAATCAAGTGCTTTTACTTAATGTTCTGGTAATTTTAACATGGAGAAAGGGGTGATCTATATGATTGATCGATCTTGATTGTAAGCTTGTTCTTTGACCTTAGCAGGGGGCTTAGTCTTTAGCTTTAGTGTAGTGGGACATCCTCTAAGCCTTAAGGTTATAGGAGGGGCACTACTTGTGAAACTTGAATTGAATTAGTGTTTCTATAACCATTCCATAATACCTTTCATTGTTCCCTTGATACCACATCCATCATTCAGGATAATTGCCATTGGTTCATTGGGATTTTGTACTCACACATCCACATCCTTGAGTAGGGCTGGAAAACTTGGCCCTGGAGGTTGATGTAGCTACAAGAATGATAAAAGCATAAGATGGCCACAACAAAAGAAAAGGAAAAGTCAAAATGCAAAAGATGGCTGGAACATAATTAGTGTGTGGGAAAAAGCTTAGCATGAGCTCTGCCCCCCTCATTAGCCATCCCCAGGTTCCTAAGCACTAGATGCTCCATCTCATAATAAGGAACTCTTGTATGTCCCAAACCTGATGAGCAAGAAATTGACTCATATTAATGGGTAAAATAATTTCTATATCAGAAAAAGTAAGCTTGGATCCTTGAGCTATGCACCATATAAAAGCATCATAAAAAAGAAGAGGTGCACCAGAGGGGTGGAAAATGAAGGCTAAGGAAAGAGGTAACTCAGGCCTCCACGATTACTCCCTCCATCACATCTATACACTTAGGATGTGCATCTCCATCAGCTGGTCCCTTGGCAATGAAGTCATTCCCCTCCGTTGCCACCTATTGTCACTAACACCTATGAATTTAAAGGGTTGACCTTGTAAATATCACCTCCCCTTAGGGGCTTGAAACACTTAATAGGGTTGATTACCTAACCACCTCTAAAAAGGTAGGGAACACTTTTACGGGATTTGGTCTAGTTACATATTTGAAGGTGATCCCTGTTTGAAGTATTATTGTGCCCTTAACAATTAAGTATGGTCCACTTTGATGCATTTTTTGTTGTTGTCTCTAATGAGTAGTTTCCTTGATGGTTTTGCTAGGTGGTTTTGCACATAACAGTGGAGGCCTTGAGGGCATACTATTCCATCATACTTCACATGATGCTTAGGCCATACTACACTTTCGGAGAGCATGATGACCTTGCAGATTGAACGTTGCCCTTCTATGGCAGAGTGTTGGTCACTTTGATGATCTTGACTGTTGTTTGACACCCTAGAGCACCCTAAGATGCCAAAATGTTGAGCTCACTTTGTTGGCATTGAGAATTCTTAATGATGTACCTGTTGTCTTCACAAATTGCACACCCAAGACTTGTGGGAAAAATCCTCAACCCCACAAGGTGTGTTCTTTGTGGCAACACTCAGAGAAGGGGTTGTCACCTAATCCCAACTCCCTTCGTCTAGGTTCTCTTCTAGCTAAGCCAAGGGGGGTGGACCCTAAGGAAGATTTGTAAGGAAGGCTTGTTAAATCTAACAAGTTCTAGGAGATAGCTAGTAAACCAATTAGGCATTCACCATTCAAATAACTTGAAATATAACTTGAAAAGCAATGAAATTGATTAGCAAGTACAAATATCTATGATCATATAAACATCAACAATGCAAATAGATCCAATGGATTCAACAAGGTATCTTGCAAGGCAAATTATGTTGAAGAATCTAGGGCAATTAGGTGTAGTGTGATTCTTCTTTGACTTGATAACAATTTGTGAAGCACTTTTACAATTATCTTAGCTTGATCTTCTTCTTATTATTAGTGTGTGTGTTTCATCAAACTGCTACCAAAAACATAAAGACAAGAATACATATGTTGGCTCTTTGCCAGGGCCAAAACCTCTCTCTTAGAGAGGAAAACCACTTTGGTAAGGTTCTCTTATTGAAGCTTCTTATTGATCACTGCCAAACGCTAGACCCTTGACTAGGATGTCCTCCAAGCACAAGTCAATTGCTTCCTCTCTTCTGCACTTGGTTCCCTGACACATCAACTTCCTCATTTCGACACTTTGCTCCCCAGCACTTCGTCCTCCTTCCTTGTTTCTTGTCTAGAGATAGACCTTCCTTGAGTGGGCCTTCTAGATGAGATGCTCCTCTTCTATCCTTTTCTCAAGTAGACTTCTTCTATTATTGACCAAACAAGATCCTTCTTGAGATATGGGTGTATGACTGTACTGTTGTTCTGCGGCCCTAGTTTTCCCACATGTGGAGGGTACCCTTAGTGAATTAGGGTCCTTTCACCTTCGCTAGAGAGAGAGACTTCTTCGCTTGACTTGGGAGGCCTTGTACGTCTAATATCTAGCCCAAACACCAACGAATCTTGCACTGAAATGCTACTTCTGTTATATCCGCAATCTGTCCTCCTTCTCTTCACACATGTGACTGTTTCTAGCCCTAAAAATAGTTCCCTACACTTTGGTCTTCTTCCTCCTTTCTTCACTTTTCTTGGAGACCCTTAGACTTACCTTTTCCCTTCACTTTCTCGATTTCCACCTTTGCTCATTTTAGAGCTTGCCTTGTATGCTTTATGAAGGAGTGGACAACCTCCATAGATAGAGGACTATCCCTCCTCTAGGCCAACATTCTATCTTCAAGTCGACTTGACCATATCTTCAATATTTTCTTCGTTTTGCTTCATTTGGATGACATCGCTGCATGGAAAGGACTTGGATTTTGCTTGGAGGTATTTCTTGGACCTTTATACTATTTTTATAGATTGTGTAACATGCCCTCAAAAGGTCTCACATAAATACATTGACTCTTTGACTTCCTAGAAGCACTTAAACATTTGCTTGACCTAATTCAATGAGCAAGAAACTTATTGACAAATATCATAAAAATAATTTCTCTTTTCTTGAGTAAATACAAAAGTCAAACTTATATTTATGAAGATCGAACCTAGTTACACTTCCTTCAACACTCTCTCTTAACTAGGGAGGTATTCATACAACATTACAAGGTGTTTGGCTATGTTTCAATCTTGAAGAATTCACATAAGAGAAACTGGATTTGCAATCCATTTGTTATAGCATCATAGTAACCAACATTGTTTCCACAACAAGGCCTTGACTGACAGCGCTATCTCTCAATAGATCAGAGCACAATGTTGGCGAGACCAATGACTTATAGACACCTTAGTCATTGTCTCTCGAGGTACATTCCCACTCGGGTGTTCACTGAGTATGACCTTCTGGGACTATTCTTGTCTTGGGTTCCCAACCCTCAAAGAATATCAGTCCTCTTGCCTACTCTTGTCTTGGATGCCCTACACATCTTCAAAGAGTATCGAATGCCAGATGATTACCCAATCCTCCCATTCTTTTTTCCCTAAGTGAAGACAAGAATGTTGTGTCTATCTTGTGCCTACATTTTCATTCATGGCCTTCATTTATACTTACGGTTGTTAGTCTTGGTCTAGTGCATGACCCATGAAATGGAAAAACACAATTGTCACTCCTTTGTAATCAGGGGTGAAGGCATAAAGCAGATACAACAACAGTGCAGTAGCATCCGAGGGTCCACACAGATTAGCTGCAGAGGTAGCTTCAACGTCTAAGGGCATCTAGACTGATCAACATGTCAGCTTTTGGGTGGCTTTTTAGTTGCTTACTTCTTAGCAAATGAGTTGCAGTGCAGCTGTTAGCAGTGGCAGTGCTATGGGCAGCATAATGCAGCATATTGAGAGAGAGTTGTAGTGCAGATGCAACAGTGACAGTGGCAGTTTCATGGGCAGCAATACCAGCAGTGCAGTGGATGAAGGGCAGCAGGTCGAGCATCAGCAGCACAGAGGACCGATGCCGTGGATCAGTGTGATACTTCTACTATGAAGTATTGCTAGAGCACATTCCTTGCTAAGAGGGAGTGTTGAATTTTTGGGTAGCATCGGATGTGCTCTAGCTCCGAAATTTTGTGGAGGGGCTAGAACACATGAGACCTCCAAGACCCAAAAATCGTTTGGTGAAATTCCACTCGGATTGTATTTTATTAAAATAATTAATATTTTTAATGGGGTTCCTAAGTTTAAACTTAGGAAAATTAAAATATTAATGGGTATTAATGAAAATATGGGTGAGAAGCTTCTAAGAGACGAGGATCATGTCTAATTTAATCTTAGCTGTTGATTAGAGATTAGATCTTGGCCGTTGATTTCTCAATAGGAAAAGTATAAAGGAAGGCTTGGGGTCAGTTGGAGAACACACACTAAGAGAGAAGCACTTGAGCTAAGTCAAAATTCTGGGGCGTGGTTTGTTGAGAATTTCAGAGTGAGCTTCTAGTGTAGAGAGGGGCAGTTCGACAAAGGGACTTCAGTCCAAGGCCGAGAATACATAACAAAGAGGCAACACAACACCAGGGAGAGACAGTGCAGTGCCAAAAGGGTGACACAGAGGCTAGAGGAGCTGACGCAGTCACTTAGAGGCAGCGTTGGGGTTTCTGTTCATCATATCGATTTCTGAGCTGGGAATGCTCACTGGGAGGGTGACACAGCTCTTAGAGGAAGTGGCGCAGTTCTAGCACAAAGCTTGGAGCAGCCATCACTGCACATCACTGAGAACAACACAATCACCTGTGGGGTTTGTTCATCTATTTGCTGGATTCGCCAAAATATCTATCTCCGGATAGAGGTACTTTTGCCAGGTTTATTCTTTGTTTGGGTGAGCTGCATTTGGCACCCTAGTTGTATTCAAAAATCTGCTTAATAATAAAACCCTCATATTTTCTGCATCGGTTTTCCCGCATTGGGTTTTTTTGGGTACGTTTAGTCCAAAAATAAGTGTGTCCTTTGTGTGATTGTCTCATTTATTTTTCAGTACTTGATCTGTGTATTGGTGTAGTATTTGCATTAATATTTTTTGAATAATTTTGAAAATAACGTGTTAAAATGAAGAACACAAGTAGGCAATGCAAATCGGTTTACTGTAGTAGGATTTCTGGTTTGTTAGGTTCAGAAATTTTCACACGCACACCCCACCCCAGGGGACACATCCCTGTGGAACATTGCATTTTTACCAAATCAAACAATCACCTATAAGATTTGCTTGTGATTTCTAGATTTGCAAGTATTGGTTGCTTGCAGCCTATACAAGCCCATGGGTGAAAACTGAGGGTCTGTCATGCTCAAATTTAAGGGTCATGCCTAGACCTCTACTTAACTAAAATGAACATCACGAACTATAATTTCTTTAAGACATTTTGTCAATCACCTGGCAAGGATATGGCTTATTAATGCTGAAAATAAAGAAGAAAGTACCAACACCACTCCTTTCAAACAGGGTACTGTATATTCCAGGTTATAATAGTTACCTACAGAATTCTTCTACCCAAATCTTGATCCGGTGAGTGCATTTGCAGAGAGGCAGAGAAGCCTCAGAGAGGTTGACGTGAAGCAACGCAGTAGCCTCTAGAGGCAAAGTTGAGTTGCTGGGGAGAAGCAAAATTTCAATGCCAGAAGCTACGAAAAGGTTCCAGAGGTCAGGAGACGTTTTCCAAATAGTAGCTAGTCAGACGGCTTGAGGAGAAGCTATTCCAAGCTGAGAGCGGCAACAACTGCGCTAGTGTGATGCAGTGACTATGCAAAGGCAAGTTTGGACGGCTCAATTTGAGCTGAGGTCAGTGATGGAATTTGCCTGTGGAGTGAGGAATTTCTCCTCACTAGATTTTCTTGCTTGTATTTCTCTATAGGATTCTCAGTTTCGGAATCCAGTTGTACTCAGATTATTTCACTGCTGCATAATAATAGAAACCTCAACTATTGCACCGGTTTTCCGAAGTTGGATTTTTCCAGGGACATTGGTCCAAAAATAATTGGGTCATTTTATGTGTGTGTGCTAGCATTTCTTCCAGTGTTTATTATTCCGCAGTTTTATTTGTATAGGTTGCGGCGTGAGTTATTCAGTATTTCCTGTAGGAAACAATAAATAAATTGTTAAATTTAATTAACAGTTAGGAGGATAATTTCTAGTTGTTGCAATAGGAATCAGGTTCCGATTTTTCACATATCTTTCTCAGGATTTTTCACATATCTTTCTCATACTGGTGCTGTATGTGGATGACCTCTTCCTAATAGGTGCAGACCCTCTTATTCACAAATGTAAGAGCGAGTTGGCTTTTGAATTTGGAATGAAGGACCTAGGACTAATGCACTATTTCCTACAACTCGAAGTTTGGCAGAAGCCAGGGGAAATTTTCCTATCTCAAGGAAAATATGTGGTGAAGATATTGGAAAGATTTGGTATGGTAGACTGCAAGCTTGTAACTACGCCGATGGAGCTTGACTTTAAGAAGTTAAGTGGTAGCGCTGCTGGACCTGTTTTACGAAATGCTACCAACTATTTGCAACTCATCGGAGCATTAATGTTCTTAGTGAACTCCCGTCCAGACATATGCTTTGCAGTCAACACGTTGAGTCAACATATGGGTGAACCTCACCACATACATTGGATTGGTGCCAAGAATCTGTTAAGATATCTTTGTGGCACAATCACATATGGGCTAAGATACACTGCCGGAGATGTAAGACTACTTGGATACACTGATGCTGATTGGGCAAGCAATGTGGTGGATCGTAAGAGCACTTCTGGGTGCTATTTCTCCTTGGGATCTGCTTCGATATCCTGGATGAGAAGGAAGTAGAAGTCGGTGGCTTTGAGCATCGCCGAAGCAGAGTATATTGTTGCTAGCATGGCCTCCTGTGAGGCAGTCTGGTTGTGGAAGCTCTTCAGTGAGCTATTTGGATTTACACTGGATACCACCGTGATCCTATGTGACAACCAGAGTGGGATTCGTTTGTCAGAGAATTCCATATTCCATGATCACTCCAAGCATATCGATATCAGGAACCACTATATTCAAGATATGGTGCAGCGGGGAGCTATAAGGCTCCAACATATCGGTACAAATGAACAGGTCGCCGACATTCTGACAAAGCCCCTAGGGAAAGTCAAATTCCCGACTTTCCGAGAACAACTTGGTGTTGTTCAAAGACCCTTTGATGAGGGTCCTGTATGATGCATTGAGCTCTGGGAGCTCCGGGGGGGTGCGGGGTACTTCTTGGAGCGACATAGGACCACAGGGTGATTCACCATCCCCTGGTGGTATACATGTACACCCCGAGGCGACTGTGTAGAAGGATGATTGGTTCTCCTGTGAGGTCTGGATGATGTGTTCTCCATGACGACTATGTAGCAGGATGATTAGTTCTCCTGTGAGGCCTGGATGATGTGTTCTCCATGGCGTTTATGTAGCAGGATGATTAGTTCTCTTGTGAGGATAGGATTGATTAAGTTCTCCTGTCAAGGCATCCTACCCATGTAGTTTGGGACTCATGGGAAGTACCTTTCATCTGATCAATGAGTAGGGAAATGAGGATAGGGACCATAGTAGTACCGATGGACGCATCACTGTATCTATCGTACTCCCTATGCTAGG